>PVIH01011977.1:0-66001 GCA_004025045.1 Sigmodon hispidus
ACTGATCCTTCGAACCCCACTCCAACTATAGGAATACCAGACTCATTCTTGAGGGAGGTTGGACAAAACTGGATTTGGCCAGGAGTGGTGACTGATCCAAACATTATTGGATCAGTGGGACCATAGGACTGTCTGCTCCCTGCCCAGCGAAGGGATGGGGAGTTGCAGAGAAGAGAAATGTCAAGATGTGTTGGGAGGGAGAAGGGACCTTGAATGAGGACATACAGGGATGGGAAAAAAAATTTCAGAGGGAAAGCTGAACACATAGTAAATATATGTGTAGCAATCTTATTTGCATTACCCCACTTGATATGCCATGCTTATGATTTTTATCCTTTTCATAGTTATTGTTAACTTTTCCTCATTTTAAATTCATGTTACTTTTTTTTGTTAAATACAAAATAAAGAAGAAAAAAATAAAATTAAATTAAAAAAAAAACAACCCAATGAAACCCAAAGCCAAAGAAAATGCACAACGTGAAATTTATTTTTAAGCTTATGAATATTTTACATTTTTTAAGATTTCACTCTAATTTCAATTCCTCAATAGTGTACAAATTTATACAAAAACAAATCGATAAGAATATTTTCTTTGTTGTTTGAAATATAGTCTTATATTACCAAAAGTAACCTGTAATTTTAATTTTAACCCATACTAACTTTTAAGAAACATAAAAGCTAGATAAGAAGGCATGCACACAGGTTTTATTTGATTATATTTGCTATTTACAGTCTGTAAAGCTGTTTTTCATACTCAGTATTTTTTTCCTTTTATTTGTTATTTACAAGGTTCTGTGCTATATATGGGCAGATACATGGATGGGCAAGCCATGGAACAGCTCTAAATGAAATGGATAAATTAGCCAAGCGAATCTATCAGTTAAAGCATATCTATCTATTTTATCTATCAATTAAATTCCAAATCCTGTAAACAGCAGGTATTTATTTCTTGAATTTTTTTTAATGAATGAATTCTTAAGGGAAAATAATCCTTTGATTATATTATATAGCCATTAGTTACCTTTTTCTACCTCCGTCTACAAATAACCAAGCTGAAGTTCAAAGGAGTCATGAATCTCTGCAAGAACTAAGTGTGTCAGTGGTGGAGCAAAAATCCAGACCCTCAACTGATTAAAGCTGAGCATGTAGCCTAAACATAAATGTCTATGGTCACCCTCCCAACACACATACACCTTCTTCTTTTCCTCTACATCCTTCCTCTTATGACCTTACAGGGTCCTGTGCTTTCAGCAAAGTGTTTGGAGAGTCATTATTGGAAGAGGAAGGAAAGTATCCATGAGAACAGGATCCGTCAGCCTTTGAAGATGGCCAGATATTGTCATGGGGGCTCGAGAGATCCAATGATACTTTTTGTTCGTTCTTGTGATTTTTGAGTTACATTCTGCCTAGACATTATCTTCTCCCCTCAGCAAACTTGCTTCAGCAGCTCTGCTTAGCAACACTTTCCCAACTGGTTCTCTGGGAAAGTCCCTTAAGAGGGCTTTTACTTCTGCCTAAGAAAGTAAATGAAAATGTTGAGTAGTTTTTTGATTTCTTTTATATTAACACTTTAGTGAGTCTGTCAGATTTCACCACTGATCAGAAACATACCAGATCTATGTGAGGATCTATATTAGACATGGAGGAAGATCCAAGGGACCAGATATTTGTGGCTAAATCAGTTGTTAAACCCTTTGGTTGAATAACCATGGAACACACTAGCATTCAAGACTGCTGGTATAATGCCTCCTCTATTATATAAATGTATACAAGAAAAGAGGTGTCCCAGGCTTCTCTCCAATCTCTGAAAACTGACAGATAGTTTGTAACTAAGACACTGCCACTAGGACAGTTGGTTACCATTCCCATGTCCAAGCAGCTTTTTGTACACCATGCTTCCTTGTTTGCCTGACTTTTCAAAAAAAATTTTTATCCATTTTCTTCTTTCCTCCCCAATTGTTTAAGAGTGATTACTTGGGAAAGACATAGGTAGCTCTTAAAGTAATCAGTGAAACAATTCCCTAGAGAGAAAGTTGCAGTCTGGTACTTAGTAGATGAGTTCTAGACACAGAGGGACCTTCTTGGAAGCTCCTTCTGGTCTCTCCATGTCTCTGTGTGATGTGTAGTTTTGCTGACAAGAGCTCATTTTTAGATCTTAGGTTTTTTTATTAACTTTATTTCCTCCCTTCCTTCATAGGACAGAATGAAAAGCTGACTGGATATTCACACAAGACAGCAACGCCTCCTTATTTTGTTTTCCCTCCAGTATAATAAACTTCAAATTATTTATTCCTTATATATTCTTGTCTTTTAACAGGCTCTTTTATTTTAAAGTGTATCTTACAGTTGTTTTCTTAGAGCTTCAGTAAACCTAGATTTTATTAACTGCAGATGATTGGCCAAGGGCTGAAGTTAGGCACATAATTTAAACAACCATAGCTGATTTATTACATTGTGATTGATGCAATTCTTCTGAGAAATGGATGCAAGCAACTTGTATTGATACAATGTGGTCATGATTTTTAGCTATCTAATTTTGCAATGCACATTTAGCACTTTCTAAGAAGGTTTGTTTGTTTTTATTTTATATTATTATTATTAATTATTATTTTAGATATCTGTTTGAATTATAATGAGAGAGAAAACAAAGGTGTGAATTTGGGAATTAGGGAGGTAGAGGGTATCTAGAAAGAGTTGGGGAAGAGGAGACTGTAATCAGAATATATTGTATAAAAAAATCTATTAAAAGTTAAACATTTAAAAAGAAAATTCCCATTAAGAATCAAACCTATAGCATATTTGCTTAAAATAATTAGGAAAGGGAAATATTATCATTAAATAAAAAACATAAAATTCATATGTGCATATTTCACAGTCTCTTAGAATCTTGAACAAATTAAACACAAGAAGAGGACTCTCTACATAGACTTTGTGAACCAGCTCCAGTAAGAGCTGACAATCTAAGGACAGGGCTGGTACAAAAGGTAACATACAAACATCATAAAGAAATGCAGTTCTACAGAGTCTACTGGAAGCCTCTCTCCTGGAGAATCATGATAGCTGATGACTACTTTACTTCTCTCACTGAAAATGTATCTCTTAGAAGATAGTTACTAAGTTTCTTTTATTCTGTGTGTTCAGAGAAGGTCACAGGAACCACATACCAGCTCTCAGGAGAACTGCCCCCAGTACTTCTTAACTTGATACAAGCGGAGGTTCCTGCATTTGTACAATTGAGATAGAAAAAGGAGCGCAGCAAGGCAAGAATCCTTGCACGTGAATTTCATGAGTCAACTTAATAACTTCCTTACACATTTTCCAACTTGTTTCACAGCACTGGGGATCTGACTGTGAACTTTATACATGCCAAGAAAAGGAGTTATTGCTGAATTTTATCTTCAGCTAAATCCTTCATGGACACATTAAGTCCTTCATATCTCACAGACATTGGCATGTGCTTCCTGTTGCTCTGAATGGCAGTGGTATATCCCCCCTGATATTTTTTTTTTCCAAAAAGGGACTCTTGCTTTCCAAAGAATTCAACTCTTCAAGGAAATAAACTATTAGGCATTGCCTCTTATGTAGTTTTCCATATGTTAACATATTCATGAAGCTATGAAGAAGACTAAGTTATCACTATTTTTTTAGACTAACAAGGTACTTTATTTATTTATTTCTTTTTTTCCAATCTGTTGACATTTTATTTTACTATATATATATTATTTTCTATTATGAATAAATTCATATCTTTTATCCATGTATCCTCTTGTTCAAATTCTCTTCCCCTTTGAACCCTCCCAGTCACTCTCTCTTCTCCCCATCTCCTTATCTCCTCCCCAGCAAGGGCAGGAGGTTTGAAGGTCTCAAGGTGGCTTAGTTCAGCATCCACTCCAGGTAGATGGCTCAGCCTTTGCTAGGCTCACAACCAAAAATATAAGAGTTATTTCTATTTTCTTGTAGGATTTCCAGTCACTAGCTGTTCCTAAGGACATTTTGATCTCCCACACAGAAACCTGTGCATCATAATATACTTGGGCTCTATCAGTACATTCTAGTTGTTCCTAATAGACATAAAATTACTTTTATAAAAGAAATTATACACAATGTGAATAGAGTATCAATTTTAAATCCCCAGATAATACAGCCTCCTTATCTAGATTTCTCAAAGGATTTTTGAATGTCACAGGACAGTTCCTCTAAGTATAGCCTTGCTATCAAAATTTAGATATTTTAAATAAAATAAGGGAATTACTGCTTTTTGTAATAATTATAGACTACCATTGTGAAGGAAATATAAAGTTTACTAACAACATTGGCCTGGAAAGATGTTTTAATGCTGGAAAGCATTTGTTGCTTTTATAGAAGACACAGATTTGGTCTCAACACCCACATGGCAGATAACAACTTTATCTGACACCTTCTTCTGGCCTCTGCTGCCACTCCAAGCATGTAATGTATAGACACACATGAAAGTAAGATACTGGTACATACACATTAAATAATTTTTTAAATTTACTTTCAACCAAATCCATCTATTGTCTATAAAATATCTTTTAGTTATTTATAATTAATTTTTGGACCTAAGACTAAATACAAGGAACCAAACTGATCAATCAGGTTCCCAATAAACAAAGATCTTACCAACTATGAAACTTTGCTGGTGATTGAAAAGATACTTAACAATAAAGCAAGGTACAGAGACATCTGAATTCCCCTCTGTCACAGAAATATGTGGATTCATCCAAATGTACTATCTGAAGTCTGGAAGTGATGAATGCATGGCATCACTTCCACAAGGGAGCTGTTTTTGGTGTGAAATAATTCCCTGTTTCCTTGGTAATCTTATAGCTGGCCTAACACTTCTAATGGTCCATATCACACAAACCAATTAAATTTCTCATTTGCTTGCTATAAACAACCTAGATTAACTAGATATAGCCAGCCAAAAAGGCCTACATAGAACAGATTCATTAGCCTTCTGACAGAAACTACCATCAAAATGTCTGATTAACCAGTTTACAAGGGTTCTCTCTGTCTCTCTATCTCTCTGTCTCTCTCTCTCCCTCCCTCTTACCCCTCCCTCTTTTTCTTTTTCATATTCTGGTCTTCCTAAGGGAAAGATGATGGATGAAAATGAGCTATAGTTCCTTTTCTTCTCCATGCTGTTACATTCTGCCTTTTGAAATGTGTTTGCAACATAGTCACAAGAAACATACGCAAACCCTCACAATTGCTGTCTGGCTTCTGATGGTTTATGTCACTAGCTAATCTGATCAGGTTTGGTCTCCACTAAGGAAAACATCTGAGTGAACCTTCCTGGTTTTTGTTATCTCATTTCTTTTGTTTGATTTGGAGTTTGCCTGGGCTTCAATCATGTCTATAGATATCATATACCAAGCTAGAAGTTTACAAGTTTTCTCACAAACCTTGTGATTGGTCACAAATTAGAGATGATGCCCTGCTTCAAGTGTCATGTTGGGATGACTGACATGGTTACTATGTCAGCATCTCTCTGCATTCCTCCTTAACATGTCCACATACTTTCTGCCGTTCATAGTACAAGAAGCTACATTATACAAATATGAGGAATAATTGGAAACAAACTATGTAGATGGAAAAATTGACAATTTGTGCCTCTGAGTTGCAGAGTACAGAACTTTGAAGGGATTTAGCCAATAATTTTGACTGATTTTTATGTTTTTCCTATTTGGAGCCAAATCAACTAAGTGATATCCCTTATACCCGTGGTCCATCAGAATTTAAAAAAAAAAAAAAAAAAAACCTATTTTACTTAAGGTTTCTATGGACGTGATAAAACAGCACAACCAAAAGCACTTGGGGAGTAAAAAGTTTATTTTGCTTACAAGTCCATATCACAGTCCATCATCAAAAGAGGCGGGAGGCACGAACTCAAGGCAGAAACCCAGAGGTACAAACTAAAGCAGAAACCAGGGAGGAGTGCTGCTTCCAGGCTTGTTCATTCCTCATGACTCCTTCTTGTACACCTCAGGACCCACAATAGACCCGGCCCACCCACACCTAAGTATTGAAGAAAATACCTTAAAAATTTACCTGCAGGCCAGTGGAGAGTAATGTCTCTTATGGAGGCATTGTCTCAGTCAAGTTCTCTTGTTAATAACTCTGGATTGTGTAAAATTGACAATAACTAGCCAATACAAAAAACATGCTGACCCTGAAGTTATCAGTATATGAATCTCTTAACAAACTGCTGTGGGGTTCCGATGTCTTGGAGAATATTTCCCTGGATTCTCAGAATGCCAAAAGAAACAGGGTTTCTGTCCTGGTGCTGGCAATCTCTATGAAAATCTCTAGAGAGAAACAAGTTTCACTGAAAGAATTTCAAAGGGTGATGAGTTATAGGATCTTTACACTGTGCTTTTGATGGCAATAATTTTCTTCTGTAGTTACTCAGCAAAGGTAACTAGCAAACAAAAGAAAATTGCATTATGGGTTCCAGCTGCTGGCATTATGCTATGCAGCTTAGATTAATTTTCACTAGATTCCTAGAATAAAATTAATCATCCAGCAATATAGAAAATCAATAAACTTCAACCTGCTTTGAAAACACTATCATAAGAATGTTAATGCCTTCATAGTAAAGTGATCTAAAATGATAGATCATGACAAATATCTAGTCCCTTAGAACAAATACAGGATGCTTTGTGAATACATGCTGAAACTGACACAATTTCTCTCCTTTGCATAATTTGGTCTTTAAATAGTCAGTTGAAATAAAGGATTTTCCACAACAGACCTTACTTTAAGTCTTTTGGGGACTGGGAATAAGGCTCAGAAGTTAATTGTACTTACTGTTCTTCCAGAGGATCCATGTTCAGATTCCAGCACCCACATACAGCAGTTCACAATCACCCAGAACTCTATCCAACACATCAATTTTTCTTCTGTTTTCTACAGATAATTGCACTTGACCTGTGTGTGTGTGTGTGTGTGTGTGTGTGTGTGTGTGCATGTGCACGTGCATTCACACACACAATGAAAATTATTCTTAAAGGAAAATATTGTAATCAATCTATGGAGTATATGACATATATTTACAAACCTGGTAAACAATGAGATTCAGTGAATTCAACATAACCAACAGTGATGCATAAATCCTGCAGGCAAGTGCCATGTAAAGTGGGCAGCTATGTTGATACACTATAAACTATAAAACCATGTATTTCAAGGCTAGGCTTAGTCCCATCCTACTAGCATGTTATCACAATAAGAACAGTTATGATCAATAGAGGCAAAATTAGAAGTGAGATTTACATCTTAGATTCACTCTTTGGGTGTATTTGCTGAGTAAATGATTATTATCGTTCCATGCTCTATTTACTGCCTGCACACAGTGTACCATCACTCTGGCCAAAAAGTATGTATAAGCAAAGCTTCAGAAAGTAAAGATGGAAAGGAACTTATGTAACTAGTAGTACAAAACAGTTACAGGCAGAATGGCTTGGAATTCTAATGGAAGCCTGCCAGTGTTACACCAAAAGAATGTGTGTGCACAGTAAGTCACGGGAAGCATTGAAAACTCTTGAAAGAGACACTGACATTATAATCTTGCTGGAGAGCAAACATGAGACTGTGGGCTACAGATCCAGCTGCAGATCCACCTCCTGGGAAGATCTGAACTAGAGACAAAGCTGAGTCCCAGAGATACACTAAGTTTTTAGCACCCCAGGCAACCACTCAGGAACATTGAAGTGATAGCACTATACTAAGAACGTGCATGCGTGCACACACATATGTTGATCATATTTATTCTCAATTTCTCATCCTGACTCCTTGCAGAGCTGTACTGCGCTACTCACTCCCTCTCAAGTTCATCTTGTCTTTTTCTATCTTCTTCTAACCCAGCAGTTATAGTTAGGAAATGCAAACTATTTTGCATGGAAAGCTTCAGTTTTGGATGAAATGATCAGAGGAGAACACAGTGTTCTTTGCTTGTGTTTCTTCTCTTTTCTGGGACCAAAGTAGCAGGGGAGACTGGAAGCACATCCTAGTCAGTATGCTTTCTGGCAGCAGGCATGCAGAGAGGCAGCCTTAAGGGGACTGAAGACAGCTACTCTCCTCTCTGGAGAGGCAAAGAGCCATCGACAATGCCAGTCACTTGGAAGGTTGGCCTAGTGCCACTCTAAAGACTTATCACATACAGCAAGTTGCACCGCTTGGGAAGAGGGTCAGGAAGGCATCTGTTAAAAGGGCAAGTAGAGCCCTTCTGACTTGGACAGTTCCCTGGGGCATGGCTCTTTTGAGGCAGTCAAACGTCACACTAGCACTATTCAACACAGTGCAGATGTGGGGCTAAGCACAGGCTGGGTGGATGCTTACATTTGCAGGACTGTCAGCACAAGCTTCAAGACAAACCAGAGGGAGTTGGTGTCTGTGTTCCTGGATGGCCTGTACAGCTCATTTCACTGAGAATTCCCAAGCCCTTCCAGCTTTGGGGCTTGGCCAGGCTTAGTAGAAGCTGCAGTGGAGCCAGGGTGAACCTGGTTGAACTTGGATGCTGCTCTCAGGGAGTTTTCTTTTTTAACCTTCCTTTATACCTTAGCTTCAGGAATCATCTCTAACATTTTTTCCTTTTTTAAAATATCTACTTCATTCAACCCCAAAGAACCTTATCTTAGTGTGGATCATACCTGAGTGTACTTGGCACCTTATACTGTACCAGCACATGCAATTAGGATCAACAGCTGCCATTCTACTGTCACAGCCCAACTTCCCACTGTGCAGGGTTCCTGTTTCTCTGATGCACAACTGGCCCTTTAGCATGGCCATCCCATCATTTGTGCTGAAACAGCCTTGCATTTGCATACTGTATATCTAAATTTCTTTTGTTTCAAGTCTTAGAGCCAGTAATATGCCTAAATACTCAATTTTATTCTTTTTGATATTTCTATTCTTTTCTTGTTTTACATTGGTCATTGCCACCTGGGTTCCCTGATTGACAGAGATGGAAGAATGATATGTGTCTCTTTTATTTCCTAGGGAAAGACAAAGGGTCCTCAAACTCGGAAAGATGCATTGATCCTGAAAGTAGACACAGAAATGCCTACATAAATTCAAGGGATTTAATGAAATAAAATGTTAATGGATTAATAAAATATTGGGGCATCTCTATATTGTGCCATTAATGACACTGAAGGGCTGGTGGAATGGCGCAGTAGGTAATGACATTTACTGCTAACTCTGACAATCTGAGTTTGATCCCTAAGATCCACATGATGTAATGAGAAAACTGACAGTAGCAGGTTGTCCTCTGACAGTCGTACCTGGGCTAAATGCGCCCATACACAGGCACATACACTCAAAGTGTATGTTAGACAACCAGAGATATTCAGCAAGAAACGTTGTCACAAAAACAACAAGAAGTATTGGTGGGATAGCTCAGCAGCGATGGTACTCATTTCAGTGCCTGATGCCTTAGCTCATTTTCAAGAACCTACATAGTAGAAAGAGCAAACCAGCTCAGGCGAGTTGCCTTCTGACATCCACACATGCCTCTCGGAACCAAGGATGACCTAGAAATATGTATATAAAACTAGTCCTAAGAATGACTCAGCTGTGGTGCCATCACTCAACTAGGAAAAAATGTTCAAATAATGGGTAAGCAAGTCAATGCTTCCAATGTAATAATATTGTTTACTCAAAATGTAGTTATTACTTAATGTCCTGTGTTTTTCCCTTGTATGAAATAGCTCTGTCCCCTCAAAAGTGACTTTCTAGTCCATAATTTGGGGTTTTTCCATACATTCTACAGCCAGGTTTGTGGGTAGTCTTTTTTCTAGTAAGAGTGATTACAAATGGATCCTCATCTAATTCTGAGGAACCAACTAGTCTTCCCAGTTTAGCTCTAGCCAACGGTGAAAACTGCCTGGGAGATCTCCCAGGATATGACCGAGGAGTCATTTCTTCCTAGTCCCAATGCTTTTGAAAAAAGTTCATTTGAGCCACAAGCATAGCAAGAGGGAGGAAAGAATGAGAGAGGGAAGGGAAAAAAGGGGGAAATTGAGATCAAATTCTTTATGTCCTTTGAGCTTTGAGGTCATTTTGTATCTCTGATCAGTTACTCCTACTTCCAGCTCTGTGTTTGAAATACCTGAACCAACAAGTCTTTGCTTAAGCTAATTTGCAGTAGGTCCCTGTCTATTAGATTCATTCTGTTGCATAAAAGTACAAGGAAAAAGAACAGGTTGTGTATTAAATACAGACTCCCAGGCTGCATAGATGGCTGAGCTGTTAAGAGTGCTTGCTGCTCTTGCAGAGGTCCCGGGTTCAATTTCCAACACCCACATGGTGGCTCACAACCATCTGTTAACTCCAGTTCCCAGGAATCTGATGGCTTCTTCTGGCTCCTGTGGGTACTAGACATGTGATGCTTAGAAATACATGTAAGCAAAGCACTCATACCCATAAAGTAAAAATAAAACTTTAAAAAGGAAAAAATCTAGAGTCTGGTAGACCTAACGCCACCTCCTAACCCCAATAAATTGTGTCTTGTTTTATTCTTCTATATTCATTATCTGGTCCAGATAATCAGCCAGTAAAAATTTCTTTTTTAGTGGTATAAAGGATTATACATAGATTTTAAATGTTTTTAATTATCATTGAAACTTTCAAGTTACTGAAAATTTAAAAAGTTCTAAAGTAAGTCTACATTTTTATTGTATGTACCATTGTGTATCAGAGTACTAATATTTTTATTGTTAATTCAACTTATTTCTATTGTGGCCAATAGAAAGAAGTTGGGAGACTGGCTATTCTCTTGCAGAAAATGCTGCTTTGCTTTAGTGTTTCTCTATCTTGATTTTTGCCATGAAGTAAGTACATCCCTTTGCCACAGGCTCCTACTGACACCTGTGAATTCATAGAGAAATAGAGCCAGCTGACAGTGAGCTGAAATGTCACACATCATGATCCAAAACAAACACAAAAAAACAAAACCAAAACAAACAAACTAACAAACCAGTCCTGCTTTATAAGTTGTCTATCTCAGGCTTTGTCACGATGACGGACATCTAACACAGTATATTTTAACTGTTTCATTTAATCCACTGCAGAAGACAAGAAAACACTGAGCCCAGGTTGTTCTTTGTGTCCAGACACATGAAAGTGTAACTATGTAAAAAAATGAGTTGTCATTATAAAAAAGACAATTGAGAAACTTTTCAGAGAAATACAGATTTCCTTTCAGGAAAATTAATCCACTAATAGAATTACATCATTAGTAAGGAGAATTTTTAAGTCATTTTCAAGGTAGGAGATGAGAAAGGGAGAGAGGAAGGAAGGAAGAAGCAGGAAATGAGAAAGGAGCAGAAGAGGAACAGGAGGAGGAGGAAGAGGAGGAGGAGGGCCTGTCCACAGGATTCTGTGAATTCATCTGCAAGGGCCACCCATCTATCAGAAGGGTAGGATCACAAGTCAGTTTCTCATGTCAGACCAGAGGAGAACCTGAACCACTCTGGTGGGGAAACAAAGCTTTTCCTATTGATCTTCTCCCTCAAATGACAATAAAATTTTTTTCTAGAACTGGCAGGAGCAGAGATACTGTATTGTGATAACTTGCCACAATGAACTCAAAGAAACTGTGAGAATGAATAAATAACGGATCTTCAATTGGAAATCAGCAAGTTGGGAAGGATGGTGAGGGGGAACAGCCTTATTAAAAGGTGCCATTTGAAACCATGCCTTTTAAAAACTGATAACCTACTCAGACCCAACATGTGAAACTCCTTAAATACTATTTTTGTATTAGGCATAGAATCAGACTTAATGTCTATGTTGTTGACTGAATGACAAGGTAAATGGGAAAATAGCAAAATACATCTTATTTTCTATGATTTTTCCTTCCCATTGTCTTTGAAATGGCATTTCTTTAATGATGATTAATTTCAGGCCATTGTCAAAATGGCCCAAACAATCTGTTGGTGATTTGATCTGCAGAAGGCTGAGCTGTCATGGAAAGTGACTGTGGCTCCAGGAAACTTACCTTTAGTGACATTTCATGCTTTGAAGGTTTGATCACTGCTATAAAGCAGGAGCTATGCATTATTATAATTATTTTTTTCTTATAAGTGTAGGTACTCAAAATTAGAAAATGATGTTTTGACAAATTATAATAAAGGCTTCACTGGAAAGAATATGTGTAACTTTGCTTCCAAATTATTTTTTAATTTTGTTTTTTTTTCATGTTTGTGAGAAGAAATAAAGATCCTCACATCATTTTAGAAATTAAAATGCAGTTATCCATAAGGGGAAATAACACTTTAGTCTTAGTCCTACACTTTTAAAATGATTACTTACGAAAGTGAAATTTTGCTAACAAAAATTTAATTAGTATATGTTATAGAAAATTATCTTAAATATAATTCTGTGACCATATTTTATCATATCTTGTTTATTGATAAGTCATACAATAAAACCAAATAATATGAATAGAACAAAGTCATATAACGTGTTTTCCAAGTGTTCTCCTTAGGGTTATGTGTAGAGATTCTTTCTTGAACAGCAGATACTGTGTTCCTTGGTATAACGAAGGTCCTAGGATTATCTGAGACCTGAACACCAGGACAGTGTCTAGAATAGTAATGTTCATACTGACTTGGGATTGACCCTAGAAGAAATTTATAAAGAAATAAAAAAAAAACAGTGAAATCTAAACAGGCCTTAGCACAGATTCATACACAGCTTGGGAAGCTTGAGTAATACAGGTCTAGGAATTAATTGTAATCCTGCACTCTACTTGGGTACAATAAATGGGGCTATTTGCATGATTTTGATATGGAAACAAGGCATGCACAACATGTCAGAACATGGCACTCTCCAAATAGAGCATTATTGTTACTGTCTTAAGTATCCTACCCAGGAATAAAATACTGGAAGGCCAGCTGAGCATGTCATTCATTGACTTCTCTCCACAGACACAAAGGCTCCTTTCCTCTGGCCTGGTTTAGAAAAGAATTGTAAGTTTGCCTATAGGAAGCTAGCAAGAATATTACAGGAAGCCTGTTGTTGTCTAGAAGTGACTGGCCCAGACCATGCAAACAGGACTAAAGGAAGATCAATTTTCTAGATCTTGAATCATGAAAAGCAGCAAGTAGTAAAAAACAAACAACAAAAAAAGCCTATGAAGCCTATGGGCAGGAGGAAGCATGGCATGAATAGGGCTGAAAGTTAGGGTCAAGTTCACTCATGCTAACTGCTCAAAGGACTTCAACTCAGGACTGGCTCCGGAAACGTAGGAAATGTCACCACTATAATTCCATGAGATACAATGGAAGGAGAGGTACATAGGAATTCATATTTCAAACCCAAGTTGAACTGAGATGGTAGAACCCTTGTGATTTTCAGATACCACAGTCTTGTATCCCTTACCTTTTACATTAGCTATTCCTAGGTCCCGGAACATGGCATCTCCATGTTCTGTCCTCACTGGTTGTAGATATAAAATATTAGACATCTTTGAGATTGGTCTAATGTTAGCTATCCTGTGAAATTTTCTGTGAGAATGTCCTGTGAATGTTGATCCTAAAATCCCTGAACAGAGAGCCAGCATATGAGAACTGCAGAATGCAGTAGCAGAGCTGTTCACCTTTAATCTGCTTGACTTTTGCCTCATTCCCTGACATGCTAATGTATTCAGAAGTGTATTGGAGGCAGGGAGAGAGGGAGGAAGGGAAGGGAGAAAAAAGGAAGGGAGGGAGGGAGGGAGAAGGGAGTAAGAGAGGGAGGGATGGAGGGAGGAAAGGAAGGGACGGAGGAGAAAAAAGGGGCAGAGCAAGAAGGGCAGAGATTGGTTCACTCCAAGCTACACATGGATAGAGGTGATTTAATAATAAAAGAGAAGAAGCAGCCTTCAATGATCTGGAATTCTAAGAAATAAAAAGACTGGGAAACTAAACTATAGTATTTATCTTTGACTCTTACAGAGTATTGTGACCTTCAAATGAACGCAGTCTGTTTAGGGGTGACAGCCAAGCCCCTGGACTCCTCTGAGAGTTCCTGGGCTGGTGAGAAAAAATACTTGTGGTCGGTGACACATCACACTTATGACTGGGGCTTTGTGTGGACGTTGGGGGCCTTGGAGGGGAAGAAATAGACGAAGACGGAACCCTCGGTGCTGCAGATGGAAACAGCAGCCATACAGGGAGAAAACAAACACAAACATTTGCCCAGGCAATATGCTGCCATTTCAAGAAGCAAGAACTAAAAAAAAAAGAGAGAGATAATTCTTAGGATTTGGTTGTAGATATAAAAACACAGAGAGTACAACAATAAAAAGAAAGTGTTTTAAAATCTATGCATTAAGGCAGTGGCTCTCAACCTTTGGGTCATTTGACCCCCAAACAACCCTTCCTCAGGAGTCTCCTAAGACCATGGGAAAATTACAGTATGAAGGAAGAAGAAAATTAATTTTATGAGGGTCGGTCACCACAACATGAGGAACTGCATTAAAGAGTCCCAGCATTAGGAGGGCTGAGAAGCACTGTATTAAGGGATAGAAATGTTGCTTGCTGGAAGTCTTTCCCTAGCACATACACGCAAACCCTTAGCTTCCAATTCCAGCATAAGAAAATAAAAACTAAGACATTCTGTGCAATCAACTTTTAAAGTAGTAAGACATGGTTATAATGTCTAACCCAGAAAATTATTATTCTTCCTTTCAAATTATTTGTAAAGATTTGAATGTCTATGGGGAAACATCTTGACAGATAGAAAAGCCATTTATGACATTCAAAGAAATCTCTTAGTAGATTTGGGCTTGCCCTGTGTGCTCATAGGCTCTGTAAGATGACTATGGTCACAGTGAAAACATATGCTTTTCATCCTGGTCATCACTGGACATTATTGTAATAAGTTCCTTATGGTAGTAGCTATTATAAAAATGCATGGTTTGATACAAATAAAAGACTTTTTCATATAAGTAGATGTCCAATATGTTTAACTATTCTCTATATGGGAATATTTCAAATTATTCACTTTCATTTTTAGAAATAAATTGCTTATATCTATGTAAATAGACCTTTGAGTTACTCCCTTAGAATTCATTTAGAGGAATAAAAAGTGTATGAAAATGTCTAACACTTTAATGTTTTCTTAGTATAATATGTATGTTGCAGAAGTGTTTGGAAATAGAATTATAAAGCAAAGCTGCATGCACAAGGTGGCAGGTACAGATGCTAGAGAGGACATATGCCTGACTTGTGTGTAGCCTGACTCAATTTAAGTGTCAAACATATGTTCAGTTCTGAAGTAAATCATTTCTTCCAACAAGCATTTCTCTGCATGTGAATGGTGCACGTATGTTTGTATGTGTTCATAGAAGCCACAGGTCAATGGCAGATGTCATTCTTCAGAAATCATTCATAATATATATTTTTTTTTTTAGTCACGGTCTCTCATCTGGCCTGGAACTGGCTAGACAAGGCTAACGACAAGGAAAACTTAGGCATCATGTGTTTCCATCACCCTGGACCCAGGATTACAAATACATAATACTACATCCATTTGGGTTTTTCCCCTTAGGTTCTAGCTATCAAACTCAGGTCCTCATGCATATGTGGCCATCACTTTACCAACTGAGTCATCTCCCGGGTACATCATCATTTTAATATCATTTTTCACTTTCTCTAAAATCCTTCTTTCTGTTGTCCACCTGTAGCCCTTTCTCTGATTTCTGCTGGATCCTGAACTCTTGCTTCCATATCCCATGAGCCTGTTTTCATTGGCTGGCTCCCTCCATCCCTTTGACTGTCCTCTCCCTTTGGTTGAATACTCCTCCCTATCTTCTGTATACCATTTGTCTTTGGAGGTGAATTGAGAAAACAAAGGTTCAGAGGGCTTGTGATACTCATAGCTGTCTGCTTTGAAACCCATATCTGCCCATTTTGGTTAACACAACATTTCTCCATTATTCAAAATACCTCCATGTCCTTGATCCTTCAACAGAAAATTGTACATAATAGTCATAATTGTTTTTTAGAATTACTCAGATTAAATGCATATTTGCATAACAACATATGTGTAGGAAACAAGGTTTGTCCCTGTTATCCCTATTTGGCTTTTTTTCTGCTTAATTTTCTTTTACAAGGGATAAACTGTAGAGGTTCACTTATTCTCAACCTGTGTGTATTGGAATCTGCATAGGTCTGTTCTTTGGAGCGTGGATGATGTCCTCATTGAGGCTAACTTGATGGGCAGAATTCCCAGCTCAGTTCCCAACTCACAGCCATCTGACCTGGTTCTGACAAATCAAGGAGAATATCTCCCTAGCTCCATATGTGCCTGGGCAACAGGCACTCACTGTCCACAGTGCACCCTGTTGCAATAGAAGCTTTCCATTATCTCTCTACTTAACAAACTTTCACCACAATAACAGAGATTTCCTGGTCTCACAGAGAAGAAAAGTGTGGATTTCAAAGGAACTGTTATAGAATTAAACTATATTTTCTAATAAGATGAAGAACTGGTTCTATTTGTATTTTGTTCTGTGGATTTCTATATTTCCCAAATATTTGATTTGCTACTAAAGTACAGATTGAAAAGGTAGTTCATAAAAACAGCAAGCAGAAAATGATGAGGTTTTGGTAGAATTTCTTTGCAATGCCATCAAAAATTCCAACTTATTCTGCATAATCTAATAGAAATGTAAGTTCTATAGAGGAAAAGTATAAAATTTAATGAGAGATATAATAAGAAGGTTGAAATGAATGAACAAATCCAGCATGGGCAGGAGTCAGAAGACTCGAGTATATTAATGATGCTGCTCTCTCAAGCTTCATGGCTAGAGTCAGTGCTATGCAATCTAAACCCAACAGGCATTTGGTGAGTAAAGTGGTTCTACAGACTATATGGAAAACCAAAGTGTCAAGACTAGTAAAAAGTTCCTGAAATAAAAATATGAAAAGAATTGTTCTACCACCCATAAAGATGTATTAATGAGAAGAATATAATTTTAGTACAATTGATAGGCAATCAAGAACTTAAGCCTAGACAGTATGGCCTTGGACACTGGTTTCTCCCTGTCCCTTAAAACCTCTAGACCTCTACCATAGACCTGCAGACAAGACTGTGAGTGGAAGGATGGCCTCCTCCTTTGAGAGTGACCAGTTGTTACGATATCCACTCTCCTCAAAGGGCCCAGGGAACATGTGTCCCCCTTCTCCCAGCCAACTGACCACTTGTAAAGCAGCCCCTGATATGTGTGAGGACTTTTCCCATGGCCAGTAATTGGAAGGTTTTCTATTTTGTCTTCTCCTGAGCCTACTAAATAGCTTCCTCAATGGGAAAAAAAGAATAAATTTTGGAAGTTGTTTGTATTAACAGAGGCTAGATGTTTGCTGATGGTGACAGAAGAGAACCGAAGGAGCAGAAATACTGTTTTTCAGAAGCAATGCTAGCATCACTAAGCATACCTACAACAACAAATAAAGGAACTAGAATGCCACATCATCTAGTACACAAGAAATGATTCCCAGATGATGACAAAACTGTGTGGAACTTGACATCATAATGCTTTGTGTTAATGCAGGAAATGTTTTCATAGACCCAAACTACCACATGTTAGAACACACTGAACACAGAAGAGGGAAGATTCTAAAGCAGAGAATTGAAGGGACATACACAAAAAGATACTATGAATAGGGGTGGGGTGGGAAGCTACACGATTAAATCCACAACCTGTAACTCTGGCAAAGCATTCTCATTAAGCTTGGTACTTCATGGCTGGTTGACAATGGTATTTCCATGGTAAAGAGACACTTGTGATGGTGCAGGGTTTCTTCTATTTTGCTAAGCCAGTGAGTTTTCTTGGGTTCTGGTCTCCATCTCACATGGGAGCAACATGGTAGATGATGTAACAGCAGTGTTGTTTGCATTCTGGCATTAATGTCGTATGTCAGCACTGATGTCTGTTTTCACTTTTGCATCTTTATAGTATCATAAAGAAAATTTGCAGTTTTCTACCCCAAACTCTGGATCCAATGTCATCTTAACCCTTATTACATGCTCCACAAGTGTTCCTAATCTTTTTTTAATATTTATTTATCTATTATGTATACAGTATACAGAAGAGGGCACCAGATCTCATTATAGATGGTTGTGAGCCACCATGCTGTTGCTGGGAATTGAACTCAGGACCTCTGGAAGAATTGTCAATGCTTTTAACCTCTGAGCCATCTCTCAGACCTCTAGTACTAGCATAGATTTGGGATTCTAGACATGTTTTGTGTTCTCCTGTATCCTCTGAAAATCATATCACATTGATTTTCCGTCTCAAAATACAACCCATAGGGTATTTTTAACTGGCTAAGTACTAATTGTGAACATTGTGATTGCATTGTCTGCCATTTCCCACCATAAAACCCACTTTGTCCTTTCCACTTTTTTCAGAATGAGAAAAAAATTGTTCAATGGAGACTTGTTGATGATATGTAAAATCTAAGGAGTTACATTTTAAGATAAGCTCTCAGGAGTGCGACAACTAGATCACAGTGTACGAACAGTCTTATGCTGTTAAAAATATTGTGATGCCTTTATTGCTGCCAACAACATGGAGACTCTTGGTCTTGACAGTTTGGAATCAGAAGAAACACATGGCTGCCTGGTTAATACTTGTGTTTAGTGACATAGGACACTGGCATGTGTGTTCCATACCTGATATTTCTTATCAAGGAAAAAAAAAGATGAAGGGGAAGCCATGGGAAGGCATGTCTCTTTCGTCTGTCTCCCTTCTCTTTCCTTTCTTGATCCCCAAGTTGCAAAGCTGCATGGTTCAGGTCATGAACTGACTCCTGGCTTAATCCTTTCCCTCGTCCCTGATAGAGCAAACGATGTCTACCTTCACACACAACTCAAAAGCCATTTCCTCCTTCCTACCCACTGTCATCTACCTCCAAACGCAGACAAATGGCAGGACCTGATCAACACTCTAGCTTTCACACTATCCCTTGCCTCACAATGAGGGGTTCCTATATCACAGCTAAGCCTGTCCATGGTGCCCCTTTCAATGCTCACAGTGCAGCATCTCCTTAGCCTCTCAGTTTGAGCTCACACATAATGCAGTCTCCCTTTCCAAACTGTCACGTGTACTTCTCCTCCTTGACCTGAGATCACACAAGCCAACTAAAAATTCCTTTCAAATGATTTCATTTCAGACTGTATTCTTCACTTGTGCTCAAATCATACCAAGTTTGAATCTATTCTTTGATAGAATCATATATGAATGTCTTCATCTTCTCCCACATGGGCATAGAATAGATGAATGGACTTGAGGCCCCGTGGACTGGCAAATGAAATGAGTAGTTCTTACTCAGATATCAAATGGTCATTTAAGCGTTTACATGTCAAGCAATGTGTGCAAGTACACAAGACTACTCATGACAGGAACCCATCTGAGACTTTATAGATATAAAGCATATTCAATACAGATAATAATTTTAAAAACATTTAAATAAGGCTACTATTGGAAAAATACTTAGGATTAATGATATTCCTGTACAGAAAAAAAAAGCCTAAATAGCAGTTAATCCTGGGGTTTGTCTTCTAATACTGAGAAGAATCAGACAGTCTTCCTTGTCTCCACAAGTTCAAGGTCTCATCTCTCACCTGAACATGGCAATAACCTCCCCACTGTGCCTATTTTGTTTCTTGTTTTTCCAAATTATTTTCAATACCCCAGTTAGAATGGCTATTAAAATACCGATAATCCATATCTTGCCCAAGCTTTGTAATAGCTTTCTAATTTCCTCAGAGATTAAAAGAGATTCTCTTTATTATCAGCTGAAACCTACTTCATTCTAACCGTGTGGCTCCCTGGACTTTGTCTCTTAGTCCCTGGCTCTTGATTCCTTCTATTCCAAGCAGGGTATTTTCTTCATTATTTGTGGACTCCGGTCCTTCCACCTCAGCCTCTGATACCTGTTACTCCTTACTGGGATAGTCTCCTCTCAGATGTGTTTTAGCACCACACACTCAAATTTAACTACATCCTTTACTGCTTCATGGCAGCCCATGAATGTGCAATTCTACCTCACTTGGTACACGTTTACTCTTATGCATTGCTTCCCTAGTAGAATGTAAGAGTGTTAAGAATGTACTTCTGGCATGATACTATTTTCTATAAACTGAAATCTGTTTTCCTCTAGGGAGGCTGGAAGGAAGGAGCTAAAGGCCTCCATGAGATTCTATAACCATAAAATATCTTATAAAGGGCAGGAAGCTCAAAAGACATCGAGGGAAGCTCAGAAAGTCACTAGATTCATGAGCGACCCCTTCCCAGGGTTACACAAAGGCTAAGGAGACAAGACTGTAATGAAATTGCCCACATTTACACAGGGAGCTCCTGGGATGCAAGTTTTCAGGAGTCACCCACATTCACATCAGAATTTGGTGACTTGGTGACGCAGCTTTGTTTGAGTCAGTCAGGTTCCCCAAAGTGACACTTCACTCCTGCTCCTGTGAACAACCCCAATGAACTCATTGGTTCATCAAGATCAATCAGGACACAGTAGTGTTTTTCCTTTTGATGTACCATCCCCACCATCTGTCATCAGCATCCATGATGAGTAGGCATATGTCCACATCTCCCCAGGAAAAGTCACACAACAGCTTTAGACATGTTGTGGTTTATTATTAATTTTCTAAAACCTAGGAGAGTGTCTAATTGAATTAATGTCTCCGTAAGAAAGAGTAAAGAGCCTATTCATCCTGTGACATATCTGAATGAAGCAAAAAGAAGGTACTCTGTGAGTCATGAAGGTGGTCTTGATCAAGAACCAAACCAAGTGACATCTTGAGTTTCTCAGCCATGAATACTGAAACTGTAAGAGATAAATTTTTGTGGTTGAAGCTACCTATATCATGGCAATTCCTAATCTGTATAAAATTGACTAAGAAATAATACTTTGAAAAAATCATCTAACCATGTTCAACTCCTGTTTGGACAGCCATGTTGCTGGGACTTCATGGGTATAGTCTCTGACATTCCTAGGAGTCACAATCTTACAACCAACTCCTGATATTCTATAACTCTTACAATTTTTCTGCAATTTCTTCCCCACTGATGGATAATTCTTAGGTGGAAAAGTTGAATTATAGTTGTATCCTTTGGGACTCGGCCGTACAACTCTGCATTTTGATTGGTTGTAGGTTTCTATAATCGTCTCTCTGTGTTGCAAAGAGATGTTCTAACGTGTACTGGGGAAAGCTGTCAAGGAGGCCTCAACCCTACAAAAAGAACCACAGGAAAGTAAGGAATGCTGAGAGCAGGAGAAATAGTCTTCCCCAGGGAAGACCACACTAATTGGTTATCCAATACCAGATGCTCAGTTCTGAAAACCTGCATTCAAGTGACATTACACAGACTGAGCAGGTTTTATGTATGAATTTAGGAATGAATATATATGTACATATACATAAATATATGTAATAGCAATTAACAAAAAACAAGGCCATGAGTTTAAAACAGAGTAATATTGGAGAATGTGAAGGGAGTAAAGAGAAGGGGAAAATTATATCATTATATAATAATCTCAAAATACAAAAGAATTAATTTTTAAAAAGTATTTAACCAAGGGTTACTTAAAAGAGCAGGAAAATAAGGCTGGCAAAGTTAGTTAGGAGTATCTGAGTTCTCTTGGAGTGTTGTTTTTCTAAATGCAAAGTGAAGGGTTTTTCTATTAAAAAAGTTAATGGTGTTGATCATTTGCAATATTAAATTGAATTTTCCTACAATAATATGTATTACTGCCAATATTTTTTTCTGACTCCAATGAAGGATAAGAAGGGGAAAAATTAACTCAGCAGTAAAAAAAAACAATGACATCATGAAATTTGTAGGGAAATGGACAGAACTAGAAAATATCCTGAGTGAGGTAACACAGACTGAGAAAGATAAACATGTTATGTTCTCACTCATAAGTAGATAGTATATATGGAACAAAGGACAACCAAACTACAACCCACAGCTCCAGAGAAGCTAGCTAACAAGGAGGACTCAAGGAAGGATTTATAGATTGCCCTGGAATGGGAAAATAGTTTTCACCCTGAGCAAACTGTAATAGAGGGGACAGGATGCGAATGAAAACATAAGGGAATGAGTTAGTTGAGCTGGATCAGAGACTGAGTGAAAAAGCAATGAAATAGATGTCTTGATGGAGTTAGAGAGAAACCTGGTGCTAGAGAAATTCCCAAGAATACACAAAGATGACCCTATCTTAAACTACTAGCAATAGTGGAGAGGGTGCCTGAGTTGTCCTACCCCAGTAATCAAATTAGATTAGGTTGTTGAATATCTGTTATCATAGAGCCTTCATCTAGTAACTGATGGAAGCAAATTAGAGATTCAAAGCCAAGTACCAGGCTGAGCTCTTAAAGTCCAGGGGAAGAGAGGGAAGAGGGATTATATGAGCAAGGGGTGGGTTCGAGATCATGACGGGGAAATCTACAGAAACAACAGAACCAAGCTAGTGGGAACTCAAGAACCTTAGATGTCAGCTGTAGAGGACCAGTATGGGACTAGACTAGGCCATCTGCATATGGAAGACAGTTGCATAGTTTGGTTTGTTTAAGGGGGCCTAGCAGTGGGATTAGGATCTATCCCTGATGCATGAGCTTGCTTTTGGGGAGCCTATACCTATGGAGGAACACCTTGCAAAGCCTTGATTCATGAAGGAGGGCTTGGACCTGCCTAACTGAATATACCAGACTTTGCTCACTCCTCATAGGAGGCCTTACCTTTTTGAAGAAGGAGGTGGTGTGGAGGGCAGAGACTGGGAGGAAGCTGGAGGAAAGATGAGAGGAGAATCTGTGGTTGGCATGTAAAATGCATTTAAAAATCTTAAAAAATAAGAAGAGGGAAAATATTGAACCATAATTTCAAAAAAGGAATTATGTCATTCTGAGATGGGAAAATAGATATATTTAATATAGGCAATATTCATGTTAGTACAAGTGGCTCAAAAGATGTAATGAATACCATTCAGAATTGTCCTGTCTTACAAGGGGTCCTGTGATTTCTCAGAGCCCTGTTCCTGAACACATTTGATAGGTGCTGATATAACACCATAACACCCGTCAGTCAAAAAGCTATTATGAGCCTTGGCTGAATTAATAGAAGAGATGTGTTCCAATCAAAGAGATCCCAGTCCCTCTGGACTTGGCACTATTGGAACATAGACATGGTGTTGTAGTTGTCTATTCCTGAGTCCTGTTTAACATGTTATTGACTAGTCTTGAAGGAATGGGGAATTGCTGGAGGAATTTTGGGAGTGATGGTTTAAGGGCAGTCTAAGCTGCTTTCAGAATTCTTAAAGGCTTCGATGATAATGAAAGAGTAGTAGATTTAATAGCTCTATGCTCAGAAACAGCAGAGAAGCACAGTTCTAACTGAATATAAGAACAGGTACAGTTATCTGTGAACATGTTCCCTAGACAATGTGTTAAATGTTTTGAAACACAATAAATGTTCCAGACATCACCCTAGCATATGCAAACATCATGTTTGGGAAGTGATTTCACACCACTGATCTGACCATTCCAACATGAAGAATCCATATTTCTATGTACACGAGGCCTAGACCATTTTTATTATGACTGTGACACAGCTCTGTAAATGGATGGCTCCTGAAGAAAGTAAAAAAATCAGATGAACCTAAGAGGCGTAAAACTGACTGTTGAAACTTGCACAACTTTGTCCTGGCCTGTTTTGCCAGGAGGAACTTGCCACTGGAGTGAATCATAACCCTCCTGCTAAAGCAAGCAGCTGCCTTACAGCTTCTGACACCCTTGGCTTTGCCTCAGTTGCTGAGATATGTAGGAAAACTATGTAAAGGTGAAACAAATCCCCACCTGGAGTAAAATACTTGCAAGGATAGCATTTCAAGTTGGTGTTCACTAGGAGAAGAGCGCCCCCTGGAATCCACAAGGTAATGAAAGAAGATACTTAGAAGTCTGTGTAACTTCTTTTCTTCTAGCAGGAGGTGACACATACTCATCCTCTGTCACCACATTGTTTCACTGTCTGAACACTGGGGATTTTATCTTTTGTTCCTCCTTTTCCTTTATCATCTTCTATTTATTCCTGTTTCTTCTGTGAATATTTTCTAATGAGGTTTTATCTCTAGTATTGAGGAGGTTTTTCTTTCTGTTGATTCTTGTCATATTTTATAAGAAGTATTTTAGTATCTCCAAGTATTTTAGCTTCTCTTTTTGTTTTTCTCTTGAAGGCTTATACCTGAATAAGTACATAGCCTTTAAGTGAGACAAATACTTTCTTCATTTCATTTTGATCCCTTTGGCTTTTATACAGCTTAAAGGAATTCTGTGCTATCCGTAAGTACCCATGCTTAAATTGCTGGTATATGTGATAATACAGCATTTCACACCCAGGTATGAGCTTATCTTTGGTATTCTTGGGAATTTTTAGAAGGGACAGGAGTAAATTTTACATTCCCCAGGTCTAATAGTCATCACCTTTGGAATACATAAGTCCATATACAACTCTTTCATGCATATTATACTATATTGAAATTGGAATTTAAGTGTCTAAAGTATGGGAAATTATGGTTGTTTGTCCTCTTATAAAAAATGAAACTGCTGTTTAAAGACTGATTTAGAATTGAAGTATTTGAAGATTTATAGATCTTTTAATTCCCACAAACACCGCCCCCCCCACACACACACTATACAAATTTATCTATATGTGCAGCCCTGAGCAAAGCAATGTTAGGGACCTTCATTTGTGCTCATCCTTCAGAGAGTATAGCACCCCTAACCTTCAGGCACAGCCTCAAGCCTCCTACATGGTTCAGCTCTAGCAGGCATCTGCCTACAACCTCTCCAGTTCACTTCAATCAATTCCATTTTCTTCAAGGTCAAAGGCACTGACATAAAGCTAATAACTCTATCCAAAGCATTAAAGATTAATAGTGGCCAGTGTTTTTACTCAAAGTTAACATACACATAAGGATGTTTATACCTTAACTAAGTACTGAGACCCTTAAGCCTATATCAGATAAATAAACCATTTAACCAATTTTTTTCCTCAAGCTGTGATTTTACATTGACATTTTCTTTATTTCTTACATTTTTCTATGTATATCACTTTGTGCTACATACACCTTCACTCTAATTCATCATTCAAATGTTTTAAAATGTCGATCCTATCACTTCCATGAAGTACTTTTATACATTCACATCTTTCTGTAGTTTATTCTTTCCTCTTGCCATTTACTCTGTCTGGTACTTTTCACCCATTGGATAGGATTAAAATGAATGAGCAGTAATTTCACTATATGCCTGTGCTGGTGAGTTTTATGACAACTTAACATAAGCTAGAGTCACTAGACAAGAGAAAACCTAAATTGAAAAAAATGCCTCAACAATTTTAGGCTCTTGGCAGACCAACAGGGCAATTTCTCAGTTAATGATTGATGGGGCATGACCCAGCTCATTGTAGATGGTGCCACCCAGTAGCCCTGGGCTCTATAAGAAAATAGGCTGAGCAATCAGAAGCAAGCCAGTAAGCAGCTCCCTGTATGGCCTCTGCATCAGCTCCTGCCTCCAGGTTTCTGCTCTGTTTGATTTCTTGTTCTGGCTTCCTTCAAAGATGGACTACAATATGAAAGTATAAGCCAACTAAACCATTCCCTCCCCAAGTTGCCTTTGGTCATGGTGTCTTATCACAACAATAGAAATCCTAACTAAGATAATACCAATACTGAATTCAGCAATCAACTCTAGGAGACAATCACTTTCTAAATCCTCACAAACATCAATAGAAAAGCCAAAAATAAAGATAAAAGGAATATAAAATTTTTTATGAGAACTATAATAAACTAAAGAAAGAACTTTAACAAACAGTTACAAGGTGAACATTTAATTTCAAGGGGGGGAACACCTAATTTTTTTACATACAGACATATACATGAATTTTTACTCTAGATATAATAGAAACCAAGGCATATTTCTTTATGCACCTTTATCCTCTTCATGAGCATAATGATTTTGATTTTTATCAAATTACCTGCAATTGTCAGAATTTTGTTTTTCTTTATGACTGCATATATTTATTTGTATTTACCATAATACCATAATTTACTTACCCATACATCTGTTGGTGGACCTTTGAGCTGTTCCATTTCCTATCTATATAAAACAGCATAGCTCTAAAATTTTAAGTGTGATTATCAGTGTGGTGTGTTTGTTAATTTTTTTAATAAATAATCAAGTGTGTTATGCCAAGATCATACTATAGTTCTATTTTGATATTTATTTAAGAGCACAAAAAGAATACCCATCCTTACTCATCCTGATCAATTGGATACATTCCATCATTCCATAAATTCAGAGAAGTTTTGTTATATACAAATCAGTAAATGTAACATATATATATGCATATATATATAAACTATAAAAATACTGTGAAGGTCACAATAATATCAGGAAAATTTCAACATCAAAGATCTATGCTATTTCAAGCTTATGTGTATTTAATGATTGATTATATTTTTATTACAGCACCACTTAAATGTTTTGTGCAAGTTCCTCTGACAGTGCTTTCTAAACAGAGAAAGTCCCACAACAAACCTTTTCTCTATGGTAATCATAACTTGGGGTAGAGAAAAGCTCAATTGCTCATCAAACACTGAAGTGATATTTAGCTTTTTGTTTAGCATCCTACTACTACTGTGGCCCTGAGAATGACTCTGAATTTAAAAAACTGTCAATGAGATAGCATTTAAAAATGGTTTTTCAATATTTATAGTCTAATGTTTATACTACATTGAGTAGGGACCTCATATGTGGATCTCTAACTGAAAAAAAAAAAAACAGTGATCTACTGATTAGTCTGCTGTCTTATGGGTTAGAAGTTCTGCATTTAGATTAAGGGAGACCACAGTGACAGCAGATATGCCCTCATCATGATGACAGACGTAAGCTATGATGAAAGAGTTACTCCAAGAAACAAAAGCTATTCAAAGCAATGACTACCATATCTTCTTTACATCACAGATGTGAATCTTCAGATTCCCAGATTACTGCTCACATTATTCTAGTGTAGAGAAAAGAACTTGTTTGCAGAAGGTTTCAGTTCAACATAGTCAGCACAAAATCTTAAAGACTCATTTTCATGCATTTTAAGTTCCCTTAAAATATCTACTGGGGCTCCAGATATAAAAATACTGGCTGGAAAATGTGAGTTCTATTTTTCACCACTATACAGCAATAACATCAAATAGCAACAAATCCTGCTTTGGTTAGATATTAACTAAAATTTAAGAGTTCATATAATTGTAAGTTGTACCATATTTTATAATCAAGTAGAAAAGATTCATGAAAAAAATTAACATAAAAAGCTAGAGGACGTACTCAAATGGCTCCTTTCCCTTTATGGAATTAATGTGCAGCTGTTTTCTCATTAAATAATCAAAGTGTTTTAAAGAGGGTCATCTTCCAGACACTGGCAAATAAAAATTTAATGAAAGAAAATGATCTTAGAGGTTTTATAGCTTTTCCATGTGTTGTAGTTTGAATAAGAATGGCCCCCATAGGATCATATATTTGCACACTTGGTCTCCAGTTAGTGGAACTGTTTGGAAAGGCTTGGGAGGTGTGGCCTTGTTAGAGAAGGTGTGTCACTGGAGTGGGGCTTTGAGGATTCAAGAACCCATGTCATTCCCAGTTAGCTTTTTCTGGTCGTGGTTGTCTCAATATGTGTGCTCTCAGCGACTGCTTCAGCACCATTCCTGTCTGCCTGCTGCCATGCTCACTAACATGGTGGTCATTGACTATACTCTTCTGAAACTGCAGCTCTAAATAAGCTCCTTACCAGAAGTTGCCTGGGTCATGTTGTCTTCTCACAGGAAAGTAACTAAGACACTGTTCTGCCATGCATTTGCCATAGCTGATCTAGTTAGTGCTGCATAGGAGACCTGCTCTTAGTCTCATGAGCATCTAATAAAAACTGAAAAAGAAGAAAATAGAATTCTCTATAACCCCCACTAAAAATGGTTTAAAAATGTGTGAATCCATGATAGTCAAATTATTATTTATGTCTTGATCAAATTCTTATAAATTTAGGCATATAAATAAATGGGGAACCTGGAGTAGGAGAAAAAAGCTTCCTTGTGTATAAAAGGACTCATATAGTAATTGTTTGCATTTTCTAATATTTTCAGTTTGATGGTTTGTAGATTAATGCAACCTCCCTCTGATCTTTTCCTAACCAATCACTAAAAGTAGGAAGGATAGGTGTTTTTACAAAATGGTTAAATAACTAAATTTGGACTCCAAGTCACATCTTCAGAATCTGATTTAAGTTTTTCTAGCATTCTTTGATCTACCTAATAGAGAAGCTAAAAATACTCCTAAGAGTCAATGTTTCAGTAGAGTAATGTGTTTTGAAAATTCCATCTTCAAAACTGCTTTAAAATTTCCTGTCTTCTGTGTCATCAGAAGTCAGCCTTCTTCAACTTCTTTCCTTATTTAGAAATTTCAAACTGGAAACTGAAATATGTTATTACCCTTTACTTCTGAGACCTGTGATGCCTTCCTGAAAGTTGAGCCTATTTCGTTATTATAATGCCCAGTGTAGAAACAGGAGACTGATTTTGGCTGTAGTTATTTTTTTTCCTATTTCCTTATGCTACAAACTCACATTTCCATATACCTTGTACATTTCCTCTGAATGATATTCAAGGGATCTTTTGGCATGTACAATTATTTATCATCAAATATTTGTAAATGAAAGTGGTAGAGGATGAGGCGGAATATAGACAGCTAATCTTGGGACTGCACTGAATGACATGCACAGAGGAGCACAGACATTTTTGAAGGTCCAAAATGTCAGTCTGCAAAATTGCCTTTCCAAGTTTGATATTGGTCCTCACTGTTCTGAAATAAAGACAGAAATCATTTCCAAGAAGACAGTTTAGTAGAACAGGCAACAGCTGCCTCACTATATACAGTTAACTAACATAAATATATATACTTTGAAACATTAATGCAAATGACCTAACAGGTTTAGAATGTTCTTTAATATATAAGTATTGCTTCTGAAATTAATATTTACATGTGTACATGTAGACCCTGAAATCTCAAATATCATTTACTCTAGAGATACAGTTTCCTATATGCTGGCTCTTAAAAATAATTGCTGACTTCAGCTTGAATTATTGACATGGTACCCTGGATCAGAAAATAAGATGCATGAAAATGCATTCACTGCTGCTGTTTAAAAGTGAGCAATTCAGTTTGCATCTGCCTCAAGTTATCTTAGAGAGCATCTTTCTGAGCTCCTTTGCAGGTGCCTCTTGGATGAGTTGGTCTCTGCTTGTCCTGCCCAAAAAGTACAGCTTCTTATTATTGTAAGAGGAGTGGAACAGAGGAAACAGAGCCCACTAAGTAACAAGGTTACCCACTATGATTTCCAGGGTGTACATTGTTTTGTTTTGTTTTTGCAAATATGCTTATTTGTGAACTGAGAAATGTTATTTAGGAAACATAAATTTCTGGCACTGCAAAATATGTTGTTATTTTTCCATTTTTATGTATGTATTTGGTTTTTTTGGAGTCACAGTTTTCCGATGTTGCTCAAGATAGCTGGGGCTTTGCTTCTTCAGACCAGTTCTCCTGTGTTAGAAGAGTTTTCCAGGTTGTTTTTGTAGCTGGGGAAGCCCAGTTCCTAAGCTAGGTTCATTTCGGTAGTCCGAGGCTGTTTATAAAAGGAAATGTCACTAACTACATCTGACACCAAGCCTCGAATTTGTCATTTTTTGCTATGGAAATGTCAGAAAACTCCCCTGACACTCAGTTTATTAGGGATGGAGTGGTAGAGATTGAGCTTTCAGAACCCATACTGGTGATTGTTGCCAGGGTCCAGAGAATGCTGATGGGTCTTGAGCAATGCCAAAGAACACATATCCTTGGAAGTGATGACATTGTTTATCTGAATTGTCTGCAGTCTGGAGCTTCCCTGATGAGAACCTTTCTCAGACTCCCAGTATTTCCAATTGGATCTCTATTGAATGACTTCAAAAGGGAGGGATACTAAAATAGTGGATCCATCCTAGACCACAGTTGAAACTAAAATACAAGAAAATCAGGAGCCTTAAAAGCTTAAGAATTGGCACAGCCCCATAGGTACCTGATAGAGTCCTCTTTGTATACATGTAGATGACTACATATTGTCATCCCAGAGACCAGGTGTTGCTTTTGAGTGAGGATACATCTTAACCCTTGTTGTAAAACTATAGGCACCAATCTCATTATGGGAGTGAATTGCAGATGAGTGTTATTTATTATAAACTTTTTGAAAACATATTTATAAAAAGTGCTGGATCAATCAGTTCTAATCTTTTTTAGATCATAATATTTCAAATAGCAGCTGCTTTATCTGAATATTCAAAGCATACACAATGCTGAATACATTGGCAGTAACTTCTGTATCTGCCAAATACATGAAGCACACATTTACCAAAGAAAAGAACGTGGTGCTCAAACAAAGAACCCTTGGGGGTCTAATCAAGAAAATAGTGTGTGATGTTGTGCTTTAGTAAAGAAGTCTGAATTATGTTGATTGTTTTTCTGGTAAGTTGGAAATTATATGGCCATGTCATTAGTAGCATGTTTATAAAATTATATTTTAATTGCTGTTCCTGCAAATTTAGTTTTTTTAAGAGTTTATTTGCTTTGAATATGTTTGATTTTCTTTAATTGAAACTTGCAACCTTGAATGCATATTTTATATCACTTATTATTAACTTTTCCAAAGAGAGTTTTAAAATATGCCATGTGGAATCTAATGACTTTAACTTCTGAGCTGTTCACGTCTCTCCAGATGAAAAAAAAAAAAAAAAGACATGAAATGCTCTTTGGTTCCATGACACTCTTCAGGAGATGACAAAACAAAGCACCAAATGGGTCAGCTTTGAACAAAAGAAGTTCAGCACCTATGATTCTGGTGCTGCAATCTGTGATCCAGATATACAGGGGCTGATGTCCATGAGACTTAACTACATCTGTGTTCCATTTACAGGTTAAATCTCTAGCCCCCTTGCTCCCCAATAATGGTCATCACAGGAGGTAAATGCCAGAAAAGTATCTAGTACCCTTCTGCCATGCAAGGACACACTCAGAAACTAAAGTGAAGTTGGTCTCTAGCATGATCCAATTTGTAATTAAAGATTACACTGCCTCTAGCCTTGAGAACTGATTAAAGCCAGGCTTGAGTGATTGGGACCCTATTGAGAAGTCCAACTGAGAGATGATAGTGACATCGTGCCACAGCAGTGATTATAGTTATTAATAGCATTCATCACCTGAAACAGTTATTTGAGAGGAAAAATGGCCAAGATACCATGAACCAGTGGTTGTGCAGAGTAAAAATATGAGGCACAAAGTGTGAGAGATGAGCCTCACTTTGTAGTTTACATGCATGATAAGAGGGGTGCTCTGAGATGACCAGTATCATAAAGGAAACCCAGGGTTTTGTATTTGACAGTGTTGCATTGAATGTGGGATTGAGATACCCAAAGCACACAACAGGTAGGAAGTTGTATACTTTCTTCTGGATACCAGAATGAGGCCTTTGAGAAATAAGCACATTTGTGGGGACATTTTTGGAAGCCAACAGGACTTTGTATAAGGATACACTTACCTCCTCTACTAAGAATGTCTTCATAGAACATGAGGGGGAAAATGGCTAAAATCTGCTGGTGAGATATTCCAACATTTCTATCTTAGAAAAAAAAAAAAATCTCTTTCAATGTGTAGACACAACTCTGGCATCAACCAGTCAATAGAAGGTAGTTCTGAAAAGGAGAAGCTGAAAAGTCAATAGGAAGAAAACTAACAGACACAGAAAACAGTTATCTAGAGTCTGTGGTTTCCTAAGGAAGCTTTTTGGGTAGAGGAGTAGGTGAGAAATCCAGAAATGGTGGGTTGAAGGGAACAGGGAAATGTGGATATAGATACAGGAAAAGTTGATTGTATAAGCAGTGAGTTGTACAAGAATGACTGTGATAAAAACTCAGATGGTTGGATTAGACATTTGTAGCTGGGGAAATGAGATATACTAATGCTGCAAAGATGTAAAATGAATCAACAACTGGAGTGGAGAAGGAAATATTATTTTAGAATTAAGTTATTGGGTCAGGGCAAATGCCTCAGTGAGTAAAGGCACTTGCCTTCAAGATGAATGACTCCAGTTCAAGTCCGAGAATTACAGTCACATGGTAAAAAGAGAGCCTGACTCCCGCAAGTTATCCTCTGATTTCCACAGGTGGGATATGGCATATGTACACAGTTATGCACACACTAATTAATTAATTAATACATAATGAATATTTTAAAATGGAATAAAGCCAAGATCTGAAAACTAGCACGCAGAGAACCAAACAAGCCTTTAAAATGATCAGTAGTAAATAGATTCCCTGCAAGAAATGTCAGCAAAGAAAGACAGACAGATGACAAATCAGATGGCAGGCCTTCCAAATGCAGACAGAGAACCACATGCCTTCCTAAGTACTGCAGTAGGTGCAACAGCCTGGGACGCATAATTGAGGCATGGGTGGTAAAATGGGATAGTGTAGAGGAGTTTAATGTTTTGAAATAGATTTCAAAAGTCATAGTGGAAAGACTGAGTGATTAAGTGACTGGGGTAAGGGTAATAAATTAGAGACCCCAGCACTGGGCCATGGGGCTGGTAGAGGTGAAAGCTTCAGGGAGGGAGGGGCTTTCACTTAAGGGATCAAATTATTAAAAGCAGGATTGCCAAGTATGAGATGTCCACAGTGAGAATGTGAATGCCTTAAGAAAGTGTCTTTTCCCACTGATGGGATAATAATACCAGGACTCACAGGGCAACTGGGTGTGATGTACATGCTTCAGAGTTCACTGGACGTAGCCCATAGGAAACGTCTAATGGGGAAACTGAAATGTTGAGTTTTATAGACAAGTTTAAATGTCATTAGAATAAAGTAAGGATGTGACACAAAGAGAAATCAAGTATTAATGAAGAGATTCTCAAATACTCAATGAACAACGCCTGTGAAAATTAATTAATACATGGCTTGAATTTATTAAATTATTTTTAGCTGGTTTCGTGTCATGTGGTGACAACTTAGTTGCATTTTATCAAAATGTGGTAGTATCAAATTTAAGCATTTGACTTAGTTACCAGAAGTGGAAGTAAGAGATGATAATTGTTTAAGGTCCTGGGAAAGTTGGCTTGGAAAATAGCAAGTTTCTCATCTATACATATAAAAAAGAACAATAGCTGAGTTACTAATTAACATCACATTAGTAAGACTTTTTTAAGAAGTAATTAGCCAACCAAATTAGACAATAATGAGAGCTAATAATCACATTTTTATTAGAGCAATTATAGTGGATTCCTTTTAAAACATTTAGTGCATATGGTATAATGAATATGCAAAAGTATGAACTGCTTAGCAAAAGATATAGATTTAGGTATTTCTCTGTACAAAATGAACAGCTAAAGTAAAGCTAAAAGCCAGGTATGTTTCTTGTCTTCTGGAAATTCATCCTGTGTGTACTCTTGAAGGACTGAGTTTATAATGGGGACTGGTTTTTGTATGCTCTCAGCTACTCATTCTGAGTGAGTTGAATTTGATTTTTATAATACTTTACCACCCAGAAATGTGAAATAATTGTTTTCTTGCCAATTATTTGTGCACTATCTTGGATAAATTGAATCATTTGCTATGTAGTTAAGGAACCCATCACCAAATTCAGAGTTTCAAACAACTATTTGCATGCAGATTACACTGAACTGTGCCAGTTGATGAGTCAATTTCAGTGTATCTCTGAAAATGAATTTTTCCTGTATTTGTATGTGTGTAGTGTGTACACATATCTGAGTATGGGAATAAACATGTGTTCAGATGTGTATGAAGGCCAGAGGTTGACCTTATGTGTCTCCTTCCATTTTGTTCCACCCATCTTACATGTTCAAGTAAAGTTCTTTATGTGAACACAGAGCTCACAAATTCAGCTAATCTACCAGACCAGCTTGCTATGGGGGGGTCTCTTGTCTCAACCTCCAGAATGCTAGGAGTGTAGGCGGGCTGCCTGCCGCCATTTCTGTGGGTGATGGGAAAGGAAACTCAGTTTCTCATGCTTGTGGAATAGTGATTTAAATGAGAAATCCCCCTCAGTGGGCTCATACATTTGAACATTTGGTCCCCAGATAGTGGTGCTGTTTTGGGAAGTTATGGAACCTATAGAAGGTGGAAACTTGCTGGAGAAAATACATTACTAGGGGTGGGCTTTGTAGGTTCATGACCTTATCAATCTCTGTCCTGATACTTCCTTTGTGTGGATGAAGCATGATCACTCTGCTAACTTCTCCTGCCACTATCCCATGCCTTCTTTGCCATGATGGACTTTATCCCTTTAGGGGCATAAACCAAAATAACCCATCCCTTTCTGAAGTTGCTTTTGATCGTTGTTTTCTATCACAAAACCAGAAAGGTAACTAAAGCCACAAGATCCTTACTCCCTGAGCCATCTCCAAAGCCTGAAGCTTTTTATGATACTTAATATTCTAACATGGCTGTTAGTGGCTTTTGAGATGATATAGGAATTTTTTTTTGTATATTCACTATATCTTTTCTTGATGATCTGACAAGGTTAAAGAGTCAAGTAAGGCTCCATGCCCATACATTGCTTCCATATTTATTCTGTTTATCATATGATGACATTCACTGGGAATGGCACCATAGATATTCCCTAGGTTTTAATATCATCTATATGCACATTTATCCCACTAACCTACCCTCTTCCCTGAGCACAATATATGTGTGCAATTTACAGTCAAAATCTGCCTTCATATTGTCCTGACCCACCCACTGCTCCTAGTCTTTGTCATCTTAACGTAAAATACCACCGCACACCCAAGTATCTATGTAGAAATCTCAGACTCCCTTCCTTTGAACTGCCCATTTCACTGAACCCCCAAGAATCATTTTGCATCTATAAGTGAGGCCCTATTGTTGCTAACTTTTTATCTCACCAAGGCTAGACCAGTAACACCTCTCCCACCTTCACAGTCACCTATTGACTGCCTTTTCTGTTGATTACGTGGCAGAATATTCTGAACTGTAAAGTACAAGCCCCTCCATTCCTCTGTTCACCATTCTCTAGTATTGACTTCTTGTTATAATTGGAAAGAAGCTCTGACATCGCTCTTGGTCTCCTGGCCCCCACCCAGGGCTCTCTGGTCTGCTGTTCATGGGATCCAATTATTATGGCCTCAAACTAGGCTCCTGTGCCTTAAGCTCTGTACTGGTCTGCCACTAAATTAATAAGTTGTGTCTGTCGGTAGCTTCTCAAGTAAACTTTGTCCAGCTGTGCTGTTGCTGCCCATACTGCCCTGTCCATTGTCCTGAATTTGTTTACCTTTTCAATTTCTATATTCTGTACTATAATGTGAGTGAAAGACCTTAGCTTTGCTCCCTACTCTATCCTGGGGACATTCAGAGAAGAGTAAAGTTCAATAAAAATGTGGGGGTTGTGTAAATCTTTAATTTATTTGAGAATGTGACACATTAGTACTGCATTATATCATTTCACCCCTCTGTCTCATCCCTGGAACTCTTTTTGTCCCCACACACTCTCTCCACTTCAAAAAACTTATTTTACATTTCTCAGCAGCTGTTAATTACCTGTAGCAATTCATGAAAAGTAGAGCCTTATGATATTTCTCCCAGTTGAATGAATAAATTTATGAATATAATAATAATATATTTCTTCTACCATAATTTTATTATTAGTCTCTAATGTTGATTTACTTGCCTTGGTAAAACAGAATGTGATTTGATGTTTTATTCCTACCTTTATTACTCTACACAACTCCATTCAAAACCATGCTGGTCATATATCCCCCATAATATAATTAATAGTTTTTATATTCTATTGCATAACTGGAGTCACACAATCGTTCAGCATGTTTTTGTGCTCATATGGTTTCAATATATACAAATATTTCTTTTACTACAGCTTTCTTATTCTTGGTTAACTGTAGATAATTATTTAATATTTTTTAAATACATATGCATAAGATTTAATGTCTCTGGGGTCTTGTTTGTTGGAAAATTTATAGTTTGTTGTAAGGCAGTTTTTCTCAATAGCATCATTATTAGGTCAAGCTTTCTTTTGTTGGGGACGTTGTAGACATTCTTCCAGATATTCTAGTATGGACCAATGGATACACACAGAATTCTTTGTTTTTATTTTTCATTAAATTCCCCATACTAATCTCATTTAGTATTAATATGTACAATTATTTACTGAAAATTTTTCTTACCAATATTGTTTTTTCTTTAAATGTATCTTTTATATTTTAAATTTTAATATTATCTATAATTTCTAATTTTTTCCTCAATTCTTTCCTTACTGATATTAATATAATTTTTATTTTTTTAAAGCTTGCCCTAGATTCCTCTAAATAAATTTTTTATAATCTGTGAATAATCTCTTTATTCTCTAGACTTTACAAAGCTGTAAAACTGAGGTAACAAAGACAGTACATTTTATGTCAATGATGTAATCATTTTCTTTTCTTTTTCCCAGACGCCATCTCACAAATAGCAACAAATGACTTCTAATGAAATTCTGCTATACTCCTAGTTCAGTGCTTTGCCATTAGAAGAAATTCCTCCTGTAGCAGATGGGAACAATTACAGAGATCCATAGCCAGGCAATACACAGAGAGAGAAAAACCTTGAAACAGTAACCCTAAGTGGGATGTCTATATCCAACCCCTCCCCTCAGAGCTCAGGGGACTCCATCAAAAAAAAACAGGCAGAAAGAGCTTAGGAGCCAGAGGGAAGGGGACACCAAAAAAATAAGTCCCTCTAAATTAACATGAGCAAAGCTCATATATGAACTCTTCATAGAGACTGAAGCAGCATGCACAGGGCCTGCAGGGGTCTGCACCAGGTCCTCTGTGTGTATATATGGCTTCCAGTTCACTGTCTTTACATAATTGTTGAGTGTGCCCATGAATAGGTCTCTGATTGTTTTTCCTTCTCTTAGGTTCTTTTTCTACTTTTGATTTGACTTGTCCAACTTTGATGTGACAGTTTTGTTTTATCTTATCCTATTTTTATATATAAAACATGGATAAATGAAAACCTAACCACTAGGGTAAAGGTTAACAACTAAATTGTTAGTTATATCTGCTGGGAGAGGGAAAAATCACTTTTCTCCAGTCAAATGACATACACTAGATATATCAACCACTGTAGGACAGGCCTCATGTTTAGGAATAGTTAACAGACATAATTGGACTTTTTTGTTTTGTTTTGAGGGGATACATGTTTTTATTTGCTTATGGTTTGGTGTTTTGGTGTTGTTTTTGTTTGGAATATGTATTTTTCTTGTTTTCTTGATTTTGAGGGTTTATTATTGTATTGGAGTTTGTTTATTGTTGATAAATAAATTAGAGTTGGGTGGGAAATGGAATCTGAAAGGACTTGGGCAAGAAGTGTGATCAAAATATATTTGACTTGAAGATTCTTTAAATAATGAAAATATAATTTAAAAAAGGATAAATGTCAGGTTAGGAACTCAAGTAGGTACATGATAGAAATCATGAAACTCATAGCCTCAGTCATTGATTGTCTCATGCTTAACAAGCTTTTCCTGTATAATCCAGGACCAATTTTCCAGGGGACAGATCCTTCTACATCAAGTAATAATCGAGAGAGTCCCTACAGACAAACCTACTGACCAACAGACATCTCACGTGAGATCCTTCAAAGAGCTTTTTGTCAAGCGGAGAGTTAACACTAACTAGAATGCGCTGTCCCTTGTCAATTTGACATGAACAGCTCACATTTAGAGCATTATCTTTCATTCCTTGTCTCCAAGATGTTATGTTAATATCACAAAATAAAGCACAGTTCAACTGAAAAGCTCTACATTCTTTAAAAATTACAATGCTTTAAAAGTCAAGTTTTTAAAAGTTCAAGCTGTGGACTCCTGTAAAATCACATAAGGTTTACAAAATTCTTATTCCAAAAAAGGAAGACCTGAGACCTAGGGACAAATGCAACAAAGCAAAACAAAATTCTACCAGTCTAAATTGACCACCTACAGCTCATTGTCCAACATCTGGGACAGACTTGTATGTTGTGTATTTTTCTGGCTTCAAAAAGCTTAAGTAGCTATATTTTTTGCATTTCTGCCATCAACCATACACGTGCAACTACCCATAGCAGACACTCCATGGTCCTGACATTTCCAATAGCTTGTTTCTTTAGGATAACTGAGGTTTTACCACGCCATCAGGACCCTGATTCTTCCACATTGTGTCATGATTAAGCTGATGTCCATGACTCTTTTGTACCTTGCAAACCAACACTACGCAGATGACTCTTCCTCACCTTTTTCCGTTACTCTGCTACAAGATCAAGACACAGCCAGCCCCATTTGCAGCAGCTCTGTGTTGACTGAGCAAGTATTTTCCTATTTCCCCAGTGAAGCCAAAAAAATATATTTAACTAAATCATTTATTTCATTAAAGGTACTGCATTCTTATTAATCATGGCTTATTCTTCAGGCCCAACATGAATAACACACTTTGCTTTCTCAATGAAGAACAAAAGCTTTCACATTACTAATACTAGTATTTTATTAATGACTGATTGTTCATGTCAAATTGGTCAACATACATGGATTATTAGCCTAAAATATCATACAAATGGCCCTATGTCACCTTTGATAGAGTTTTTCTGTTTGTTTGTTTGTTGGTCTGGTTTTTGTTTCGTTTTGTTTTGTTTGCCTTTCTCTGAAATCTCCTGAGTCTGACTTCTTTCAACATCCTTAACTCTCAAGCTCCCCTGTTGTAAATGGTTCTGGCCTGGACTATCTGGGCCTGAACCAGAGGTTTGGTCCCATTCTCGGCCCAGTTAGCCTCAAATAATCACACAAAGGCTTATATTAATTTTGTGCTGATTATAGGCTCAGGCATATAATTTGCTAACTCCTTCATGCCACCTCAATCCATCTTGTTCAGCCATGCAGCTCCAGTACCTTTTCTCAGAGCAGCATTTTCTCTGCATCTCCTGACAGTTCTAGTGACTCTGGCATCGGTGTCTGGCGTCTGTCTGGTGACTGAGCTTGTTCTGAGATGTTCCTGAGGTTTCTTAGCCTGGTAGCCCTGCCCACACTTCCTGTTTGTCTTTGGCCAATCAGCTTTTATTAAACTCATAGGAGGGACAAATACTTACCTTACCAGTATAATCCCACTACACTCCTCCAGGATGGCCCTTTAAGCTCTGAGCACTCAATAGCCTTTCCAGATCAAAATTCTAAAAGTTTCCAAAGCCCTCCCACAAAATATTACAAAGAATAAAAAGCTACATGCTCATGTCCATCACACAACATCCCATTCCTGGTACCAGTTTTAGTATTAGATTCTCTCTGTTGCTCTGACAAATGCCCTGACCTAAAACAACTTAAGGAAAGAAGGAATTTATTTGGTTTATACTTCCTGGTCATAATCTGATTAGTTACTTTCCTGTTGTTGTGATCAAATACCATGACGACAGCAATTTTTAAAAGAAACTTTTAATTGGGCTTACAATTACAAAGGGTTAGTCTATAATGGCAGAGCAGAGGCATGATGGCAAGAAGAGCTGAGAGCTCACATCTCAAACTGACTTTAGGAGGAAGCAGGCACATGAGGAAATGACAAAAGTCTTTTGAAATCTCAATAACCCACACCCAATAACAGGTGCTCCAACAAGGCTACATCTCTGAATCCTTCCCAAACAGTTCTACCATCTGGGTTCATGTATTCACACTTGGGCCTGCAGGAACCAGTCTCATTGAAACACCACACAATCTATTATTAAAAAATGTCAGAGCAGGAAGTTAAAGCAGAACTTGAAGCAGAAAACATGGAGGAATGCAGTTTGCAGGTTTGTTCATTCAAACTCAGGCTCTGCTAAGTTTCTGAGACAGGCAAGGATCACCTGCCCAGGGAATGTTCCTACCCACAGTACACTGGGTCCTCCTATATCAGTTACTAAGACAATCTCTCACAGACATGCCCACAGACTAACCTGATAAAGACAGTTATTAACTGAACCTCTTAATGAGATTCTAGCTGTGTCCATTTAATCCTAACTAGGACATATACGTACAAGTCCTTTATGAGATATAGTTGTCAAAAATAATTTTACTTCTTTGAATTGTCTTTACATTCTTAATACTTTCATTTAAAGTGCAGCCATTCTAATTTTGTTCAATTTTTCTATTTCTGTTATTTTGCTTACAATTTAAATATTCTTTTGTTTATACTTTAAAATACTGGCTATCGTTCTCCCTGAGTATTGGATGAGGGGTGGTGGCAAGCTGGGGGTTAATGGGAGGAGGAAAGGGAGAAGGAACTGGTTTGTATGTAAAAAAAATACTTTTAAATAAAAAATAATAAAACACTGGCTAATCAAAAAATATATTTTTGATTATATTTATATAAATATAGTCACACCTATAAAAATTTAATAGTTTTATCTGTGGCATTTGTGTCTTTTACACCATTTGAATATATATGTATGTATGTATGTATGTATGTATGTGTATATATCCACAAGTGTATGTGTGTGTGCATGTGTGTGTGTGCATGTGTGTGTCCATGAGTGTGTGTGTATTTCAGTTCCATTTCTTTAACAAAATTACATTTTTAATTCCTATTTAAACACAAATGAGATAATGTGAGAATTTATTTCTGAATTCAAAATTCTATTTCATTGAACTGTTTATCTGTCTGTTAGTGTGTCATTTACTGCAATGTGTTTAGTACTCTACCTTTATACTTTTGAAACTGGAAAGTGTGAGTCTTCCCATGTACTTATATTTTTCAACATGGTTATTCTTAGCTTTCTAAATTTTCTGATACAATTTAAAATCATCTTACCTATTTCTATAAAGAAACAAGCTGAAGCTTTGAAATTGTTTTATTGAACCATAGATAAATTGGGGAAAACATTATATCTTTCTACTATTAAGTAACATGATCCATGAACATGGTGACCTCCACCTGTCTGTTGACATCTTCTTTATTTCAACCAAGTTTTGTAATTTTACAGGTCAAAATTTTACTTGTTATTTCTTAGTATCTTATATTGTTTAATATTATGATCAATGAAGAACATTTTATTTTCATTCTTTGTTCTATGCCAATGTATAGGGAGAAAAGATATTTGAATAATGATCTTATAACTGGAAACACTACTTATTCATCATAATATAATTTTAGTGGACTCAATAATGTCCTGTATAGACATGGCTCTGTCATCTGTAAATACAGTTTTACTTTGTTTACAATATAGGTGATTACTATTTATTTTTCTTGCCAAATTGCCTTGGCTAGATCCTCCAATAAAAAATGGTAAATTGTGGTGGCAAGTAGGCAGGTCCCTGATTTTCATCTTAGAAGAAAAACTTTTCTGCTTTCAGTGGTGAATATGATCATTTTGAGGTACCTTTTATCAGACTGAAGGGGTTTCAATCTGTTGCTTATTTGCTCAAGTGTTATATGATTGGAAGGCATAAAATATTGTCAACTGCTTCTCATATACTTATTAAGATGGCCATTGGTTTTAGTTCTAGTCAGCTGTGTATTAAATTTCTTGAGTTAGGGTTGTTAAATCAATCTTTCAAATCTCATTTATTCAAGAAAAATGGACCTATGTATTGCTGAGTGTGATTTGGTAAAATTTCATTAAAATTTGTTCTATGACAATTCAAATGTGTTCTAATTTGTTTACTGGTGATAACATTTTCTGTTTGGAGCAAGAAAATATTAGTTCATAGAATGAGTTATAAAATGTTTTCTCCTCTTTGATTTTTTAAATAGTAAAGAATGTGATATGAACTATTCCTGAAAATTTTTGTAGAACTCACTAGTGAAGTTCTTTAGGCTTCAACTTTTCTTTGTGAATATTTTTTAGGGAAAAAAACCTGATAAGCTTGATCTCTTTAAGTATTAAAGGCTATTAAGATAGCCTGTTCTATCCTGAGCCCATTTTTTGGTAGCTTGAACCTTTTCAGAAATTCACTCTTTACATTTTAGGCATTTAATTTGTTAAGACAGACTTTTTTATATATAGCATTCTCTTTTAATTCTGTTAAGTCCAGACCAATGGTTAACAGTTCTTTCTGGTTTTGTAATTTTACATTTCTCTCTTTTTGTTTTGTTCTGCTTCTTTTCTTTTAGCCAGTCTTGTTCAGTTTATCTATTTCATATTTTTTTCAGATAATAATAGATATTGTCAATTATTTTTAATATTTCTCTATTCTCCATTTTGCTACTGCCTACCCAACTTCCATGTCATTCCTTATCCCTGCTAATAGCTCAGCTTGTACTTTTTATCAGTTTTTAAGGTAGTTTCCATGATAAATATTTTTCCATCTTATTACTTTGAATCTAAAATATATTTCTTAACATCATATGGTTCAATTTTACTTTTCATTGTCTAACAAGTCTACCTTCTGATTTGATTACTTAATCCATTCACAGGTAATGCCATTACTGTATCAGGACTTACAACTAACTTTGCTATTTTGCTTTCTGTATATATATTTTTGTATTTCTCATTTAGTTTGCAACTGTACTAGTATTAAATCAATTGTTTCTGTGTTTTTTTTAAATTTTTAATTCTCTTTATTGTCTTTGTCTAATTGCAGGTTTTAAGGAGAAGCAAAAGTTTATATACGCCAATCTCTTTTCTTTAAATAAACATTTTGTTAGTTCTTTAGTATTTCATACAATATATTTTTTTATCATATTCACCCACAGGTCCTCCTTTAAATATCTAACAGATACTTCCCTCTCCCCTACTACCCAATTTCCTGTCCTCTTTCTTTTTAACTTACATAATCCAAAAACTCCAGTTTGTGCTGTCCAAACACTTCTAGACATGGTGCCACCAGATAGAGCAGGACTGACATCAGAGGATCCACAGGCTCAAAGCAAAGTCAATCTTCTTCCCCGGAAAGCCATCCATTCTCTGTAGATCCTCAGTTCAATGTGAGTGATAATGAACCCCTCCAGGCTTTGTTTGTGCTACAATGGAGACTGACTTTATCTTGTATAGGTTTTATATAGGTTTTGTAAGCTCACACCTGCTATGAGCTTACCAGGGCAATCAATAGTCTTATCATGTTCCAAAGACATTGTTTAGAAATTCTCTTTTTCAGGTCTTTATGGTTGGAATATTTTAAGAGACATTTTTATGATAGGCAAATGATGGTTTCATCACAAATCCTTCTTAGACATCTTTTCATCTTCACTCTGCCTGAGTCAGAGTGCCCTAGAAGAGAAATTCCTTCTTTGGTAAGATCTACTCCTACATTATTATTGACTCTGTGAATATGGGATGTTCATATAACCTTTCTTAGACTGAATCTCTGTGAGTTTGAGGCCAGCTTGGTCTAGAGAACAAGTTCCAGGACAGACTCCAAAGCTACACAGAGAAACCCTGTCTCTCTCTCTCTAAAAAAAAGAAAAAAAAGAAAAAAAAATGAGGTCTCAGCGGTTTTGATATGGCCCTAAGTACATAATCATACAATTCAAACCAACAAGTCAGGCATATGCTGCTAATAGACAGACTTGTCTATGACCAAAGCGTTTAGGGGCATAGGATAGACCACACTTTAATTTAGCCAAAACCAAGGACAATAACAGATGATGCTCTTATATATTAATCACTATGATTTGGGCATAAGAATTGTAATTTACATCCATGAGCTGTCCAAGAAGCCTCCTTCAAACAAGAGCTTCGCATGAAATCTTTTAGCCATATGCAGTGATTTTTAAAAGATACATTGTTAGCAAATCAGTGTGCATGTTTCTCACATAAAGCTTGTGTGCCACAAAGTAACAAAAAGGCATGATCCCAATGGTCCCACTTTAAAATGAAAGAAAAAATGTGTAGTGGTTTCTTTAATTATTAATAACAACTGACAGGAACTTCTGCCCAGATAATCCCACAGTTCTATTTGTCCTGAAATCTTAATATGACTTCGGGAAGATCTACTTTCCTAATTATATTTTATCAAGGATAATATTAAAATGAGCCTCTAGTCAATAATCACTTAGGAACAAAGGGGTAGGCAACATGGCTGTTGAATGTTTTAATGGTAACAGGAAACTAAATTGCATTTTTGGGTTTTTTGTTTTGTTTTGTTTTTAACACTTTGTGGATTATTCATATCAAGGAAAGCCCCTGTACAAATAATCAACAATTAAATATACATAAAACCAAAGATGACAAAAAAAAACTATCAGCAACCTCTTCTGTAAGGGAGCACAGCTGGACAAGGATGCTAAGAGATGCTGAAGAGGATGCTGGGTGGCTGAAGCCAGGACCATTAGTCAGTGAAGGCTCCGTGCTGATGCTCTCCTACAGCACATTTCTGTAACATCTTTAAAAATGTTCCTGGACCAGCTGTTTTATTGAAAGGCACAGGCTTTTGTGATCTCCCTTTTTGTCTCATTCATTCTCTTTATTGACAATAACAAAGAGTGAATCTTAGACACTAAAGGTTCTACTTATTTAAGGATCAAAATCATACAGGTATTTTCAGTATTTTAATGAATTTCAGAAATATCTTGAAATTTGTATTTTCAGTCTGCTTTCTTGACTATGAGTCTTATTCAACTGGCTTATATTTTTAGTCTGACCTGGAGCCCCTGCTACTGCCTGCTGTTAAGTTATAAATCATAAATCATACCCTCCTGTTTACCATTCCATTTGAGGGAAGACAAACTCCCAAGTTACATCTCCATAGTTACTTGTCTACAAAATGGTCCAGGTGAAACACCTATGTTGTTCATGATTATGTAATATATTGAGTTTGAGTCTGAGATTCTGTAGAGCTAGCCAAGCATGTTCTTGCTGATGAACAAGAAATTTTCAGCAATAAAAGAAACTTGCTTTGGCACATGAATTCTGTGAAGCACTTGCTTTGGAGGGCAGCTTTTACAAGTTTTAGCTGTTTCATACCCATCAGTTTTCTCCCAAGGGTATTCCATAGAACATTATTTACATGGGATATAGACTGTTTGTCAGAATGAATTTGACAAACAGTAAGAGAAGTAAAAGGAAGCATATTCTCTTGTTTTAAGGCTTCTCACAGCTCTGGATAAGCCAATGCCTCTCATGAATCTTGGAGAGATTAATATGAAATAACACAGCCTCTGGGCATTTCAATGCCCAGCTAGCAGAAAGAATGTTCTGAGAAAAACCCTCTGGGCACTATCCTGGCATACATTTCTAAATGTGAAGATACAAATATGTGAATTATGAAGACTATATTTTGGTTTTTTTACTTTTATTTTGGAGTTCAAAAAAACAACTTGTCAAAATTGTAACATGTAATGAAATAGATGGAGGGTTTCAGTTGAAGCTAAATATAGTAATGATTTTTTAAAAGTTATTAAATCCTAGGCTGCCAGTGATTACTCTTCAAAGAACAGCATGCTGCTACCTTAAATATTACTTATGAAGTATCTAGTTCCACCCAGGCAGTATAGTATGACTTACCTTTCTCTTTAGACCAAAGACAATTAAACTTGTGGTGCATCAGACAGACAGATGGTGTATAATGTGTTTCTTTAGAAAATATTGCCCATACTTCTGCCAAGTAGATTGTTGTAACACCACACAGTGCACTCGATAGTATTAAACATTTTACAAAGTAACTGATATAATCTCAGTAAGATTGGCAGAGAAGGCTGGTCGTTCCAGCTACGTAATTATAACATTAGCCCTTAAGGATGCTACCAATCTGAAATATAGACCCAAGAGTTAGATAGGAAATTAAGCAAAGTGTCAAAATTATTCCTGAGTTAATTAACATACTGTTGACTACAGAAGCAAAAATCACCCAAGAAAAATTGGCCTGATAGCAAGGTGAATCATTGCCTTATATACCAAGAAGTTAGCTAATTCTCTCTAGGACTCCAGGCTCTGAGCTACTCCCCAGCCATACTGTGGCTTCCCTTCCTTCCTAGGTTTTTTTTTCTCAGGCTGGGAGAATAAGCATTATGATATTAATAATATGTTATCATAATACAAGAGTACATAGAGGAAGAGAGACTCCACTCTTATTCAGCAGAAAACATCCTTTTCATGAGGGGGGCAATATCTGCCAACTTTCCTTACCAAATTTTATTTGCCCAAATGGGGTTATATGTTTGTCTTAGTGCTCTATTTGCTGTAAATAGACATCATGACCACGACAACTCTTATAAGAGAAAGTACATAACTGGGCCTGCTTACAGTTTCAGAGTTTTTGTTTAGTTTTCATGGCAGGAAGCATGGAAGCACTCAGGTAAACTCAAGAAGCAGCCAAGAATTTACATCCAGATCTGCTGGAAACAGAAAGAGAAGCCATTGGACTTGACTTAGGCTTTTAAAAGCTCGAATCCCAAGCCCAGGGACACACTTCCTCCAACAAGACCACACCTACTTCAACTAGGTCACCCATCCTAACACTCAAGTAATGCCACTCCCTGAAGACTAAGCATTCAAATACATGAGCCTGTTGGGGTCATTCTTATTCAAATCACCACAGTGCACATTCTTAAATCTTGTGGGGCTCACTGTAATTTTCTCAGAAATAAGATTATCAGAGAGCTGAGGAATAATATCTCTTTGGCTACTGGAAGAAACAGGTTTTTGGAGATTGAAAAACCAAAAAGCAGAGAATAAATATTGAGTGCAATCACCAGCAGTGGCTTCTCTATTGCCTGTAGTACAGGATTTCTGCAAAATCAAATAGTGTTTTCATTTGAAAAAGATATTGGAGTAGTCAACTTTGTTTAAGGCCAAGGAAGATGTAAGGGGGCAAGTTTGCTGAAAGGAACCCTCTCTATTCTGTATATGTCATATAAAGGATGCAAAGGAGCCAGTGGGGGGACACTGGCTCCTTCTATAAATTCACAGGCCAAGTAGCAAAAGAACTGAGAGATGTAGAAATCACAGAGTGTTTTACTCTTATCTCAGGAATTACGTAGGTTGCTATTTCTTGGGGGAGAAATGAGGATAATGATAAAAGACACAATAGTCATTTACTTTATGTTTATGTTGACATAGGTGTTTATTGGTAGAAACAGCTGAAGAAAATGCAAGGACTTTTTCATAAGGGAAAGAACAGAGTAAGAGATAGGAAACAGATACCATTGAATAGTCTTATACATTCATTTTTATTTTATCTATAATCCTCAAGTACCTCTCAATAGGCATCATTTGGTATCCTGGGAACCACCTGAATATGGTGAAATGTCACAGTCTCAGATCCAATAGGAATCTAAGATCTGGGTCATCAGCTGTGATGAAATATATAATTATAACACATGAGAGAGAAGCCTTCATTGTTTTACCTACAAAGTTGCTTGTGGCAATTTTTACACAAGTTTTTGAGCCAACATCACCTAATTTTGACCATTCTCCCAAGTACTAAATTCAATCAATCTGTCATCAAATATTTATTGTATGCTATGTGCTAGATAAAAATCTTCATCATAGAAGGCAGATTTGATTTGAGGTATCTTCCCAAAATCCTTTGTATCAAAGTCAGATGAATAGGTGGCTGATCAGGATAAGAAATGTCATTACAGTCTAAAATCCTCATGCAGGTATGAAATGAGATTTTTTTTCTGACCTGTAAACTGTGAAGCATAAAATAAGACCTGTAAACTTTAACAAGTGAAAAAAAAAATGTCAAAAGGGCACTTCATACAAAGACAGCATTACTGAAAAGAAAGTACCTGAGTTCCCACAGGGCTAACTTAAAGGGAGTGCCTCATTTGTGTGTTTCCATTATCCTGCACTTTTCATCCTGAACTTAAGAATTTTTGCATCACACTTTAGCTTAGCAGAACCTACTAAATATGGAAGAGATAAAATTGCTTAAGTAATTTAAAGGACACTGAAATCATTATGGGATAGAATGATCAGACAAGGTCTTTTCAAAGCTGTAACCCCAGGATGTATGTAAAGTCTCACATTAACAAAGGACTTGCATCTAATCCCTTAAACCCACTTTTGTAAAATGGGTATGACTTTATAATCCTACCTCTAGGAAGATGGAGATACACTCACTGGCCAACTAACCTAGACCACTCTGTGAGCTCCAGGCCAGTTAAAGACTTTGACTTAAAAATGTTGAGTCTTGAAGAAAGATATCTGAAGTTACTCACTGTTTTCACATGAATATCTTTATATGTGAATGTTTTCACATACACATGAACCTTTACACATCAATACACATACACATGCACATAGATAAATATGAGACTATTTCTAGAGAGACCTGAATATATGTCTACTTGCTCCGAGGGAGAAACCAACAACAGACAAAAGTGAGGATACCACCGAAGTCCAACTTGGTAAACCAATGTACTCTGTGGTTACTTATAGGAGTAGGGAAGAGAGGTTAGTGTCAAGAACAGAAATGACTCACTACATCACCAAAGGCCCACTCCCAGCAGGCAGTTCACAAAATCTGGGAATCTGGAGTTTATTGCACAATCTGCAGGTAGGTCAACATTTTGAAGAGTGTCTTCCAGACAGCTTGTTTGGTCTGAGCATCTTCTAGGCAGCTCCTCTGATCTCTGCTTCTTCTGAGCAGCTCAGCTAGTCAGCTTCTGTCAGGCAGCTTGGCTGGTCTGAGCCTCTTCTAAGAAGCTAGGCTTGTCCAAAGGTGTCTCAGCAATCGTTATCTTTACTGCTTCCATAAAAATGATGAGAGAGGGACCTAGTGAATCTGGCCGGTTTCAGGGACTTCCTAAAGGATTTGACTTGTTTACTTCCTGAGTCTTAAGGAGCCTCCTCCTTTTAGCTATCCTAAGTCTTAAGCTTTCCTGCAGGATTGAATGGGTGGGTCATCTCCCTTTAAAGCATAGTGAGTCTGAATGTGCTTCTCTCTAAAACGGAATGTTTCAGCTTAGAGAAAAACACACACACAATACAATATAGTATCTAATGTAATATAATATATTACATATATTATAGAATACATATTATGCATATATGTATGTATGTGTATAATATATTAAGTAATTTTTATAAATATTAATAACATATTTGCATGCTAACTAGATATACAGCCTTTGACAGCCTTCATAAGGTGTTATCAATGTGTATGTTTAGGGTAACAAGTATAAAATTGCCCTTACTTTCTAAAACCATGATTCACTTCAGATGAAATATAAGTAATTATTTGGAAGTAGAAATAACAATAGCAATAGTAATAATTTATATAATGACTATGAAGCCAAATAATAAAGACATGGGAAGTGGTATCCATGGGATAATACGTAGACTAGAAAGTTAGCTGCAAAGCAGGAATAGAAGAAAAACTGTCAGATTCCTCCATGCAGTGGTCTGAGGGGAAAAGATCAGTCTAGCTTTGAAATGTTTTTACTGAGAATTTAAAAGAAAAACATGCCCTTTAAAAGTGGGATTTCATTTCTTGCTTTTGTTTAGCAAGGGTTAGTCACTCCAGAGTTTGTGCCCTGGGAAAAGTAATTCATTGTCCTAAGATGAGCCAGTGTTTTTCATACAGAGCAGAGGAGCTTGAACTGAAGCCTCAGGTGCAGCTGCATTGCCTGTGTGTGCCCTGTGTTTAGAGGAATGTAACCATCATGCCTAAATATTGGAAAAGACAAGTGCTATGGCCACTCTGTCCTTGACATTTTTCCTGGCAAAATCCCAAATTGGTATGGGCTGGTGCTCATGTCAAAAGTGAGACACTGTATATTCTCTCCAGGAGTTGCCTACTGATAAGCCAGAGTTTGAGAGATGTGAACTTCAATTTTTTAAACATGTATGAGTGCTCTGCTTACATGTATGCCTGTGTGCCACACACCAGCCTAGTTCCCATAGTAGCCTGCAGAGGGTGTTGCATCCCCTAGAATTGGAATTACAGATATTGTGAGCTGCCATGTAGATGCTGGGAATGAAACCCAGATCCTCTGTAGAAGTATCCAGTGCTCTTAACTGCAGAGCCATCTCTTCAACCCTAAGTGTTATTAAATTTAGCGATTATAATCTTAGTTCAACTCTCCAAGGTTGGGAATGGCAGGGAGCAAAGTATAGCCCAGGCTTTCTTCCAAGACAGCCACAAGAGGTCCCCTACATAGTTCTGAAAGGTATGATCTTGTTTCTGTCCTCTCCATTTAAATAACTTTTGGTTGCTCTGGGGCTGTCAGCTGGAGGAGTAGAGCAGTAGATGTGTACAGGTGAACACCTGTCTGCAGAACTGCACAGAGATGCCATGTCATCTCATAGACACGAGTATTCTGATACCTGGAAGTCTGAAAGGCAGCACTCCCCCACAGTGATGGAACAAATCTAACTCACCTCACTACTCACTACTACTGCTATTGTCTGGGCTTAATTTGTTTGGCTCATTAGCATGTCAGCATCTTTAGGATTAAGAAGGAATAGGAACCCCAGCTCTTCTCTGGATCCCACTCTATTCCTGGCAACAGATGACAATGAGGCCACAGTGCTATTGCTTGTGGTGACACCTTGGAATGGCAGGAGCTTATTACTAGCAAATTTGAGGTACATTCTGATCCAACTTTATACCAGATTGGACATCTGGCTCTTTACAAGTGCCAGAAGCTCTTGCTTGAACCTGTTCCAAATCTGTAAGGGCATCTAATATTTCTTAGGATTGGGTTTCTTCCTCCCCTGTATATCAGATTTTTTTCCCATAAACTAAGAACTAAATTCCCAGGTTGTCTTAGCCTCATGTTGTCCATGGTCTAAAAACATCTGTTAGCTATGGCAATTGAGATTGTATCTAATTGTCCAAGGTGTTTCTGATGGGAAGTGTAGAAACATCTAATGTTTCTAGTATCCCTAGCCCGTATCTTAGCATGAAATGTCCTTAGGTGTTGTCCTGGAGGAAGTGATAAGCTCACAATTCAATCTCTAGGATCACTCCTAAAATATCCTGCCCTCATAATTGTTCCAGATAAAACTTACAGAGCCCATACTGAAATTAAAGGCACTTTCCCTGCCTCTTTCTGCAGCTCCTTAACTCACAACCTTTTGCATAGAGAATCATGCACAGTTGGCTTTTGTGTTCTCTGCACTCTACATTATTGTGTCCCTGAACGCTGTCTACCTTCATTATCTAGAGTTTCCCTGAAACAGGACATCCAGACCTAAGGTATCCTCCAAGCTAATCTCATCTTCTGCCTGCTCCCTCATCTCCCAACAGCTTTGTCTAAATCAGGTGGCCAACTAGCCAATCATGTTCCTAACTAACTTGTTGTATCTTAAAGAAAATGAATTTTTACTCACCTCTGCATTGCCTGGGCATCTTATCATTCTGTCTATCTATTCACCAATCAATCAGGTATCTAGTACTTTATGTTCATCCAGAGGGACCATATCTCTATAGTCAGAACCTGGTAGGTAATGAAGATAACAGTTTGTTCCCTGAAGGTAGGTGGCTGACTATAGTAGATATGACTGGCCAGAAAACACACTTCTCTATGATTGAAAAAGTATCAGATTTTTTGGAATGTAAATAGGGAAACTCTGGACACCTTTTACCTTCACAAATAGAGTGGCAGTCAGGACATTTTCTCCCATAGTTAAATATTAACTCATGGATGAGAAATACTATTTGGTTTCCAAGAAGTCTTGCAAGAAGGCTTTCTTCACTGCTGCCCCTGACACTTCCAGGAACATGTGGAGTATTCAAAATCATGTGAGATTCTTCTTCAGTGATATCTGTCTTTTATGAAATAGAGCTCTGAGGTTCTGATAAATGAGTGTAAGGAACATTGGATTGGACATTTCTGGAGCTTTGACACTGCCTCTCTTAAGGTTCTCATTTCTCCTCTGTGTCTGTTTCTGACTGTGAAGTCATGAGATTTTCATGTGAATTTTCCTTGTAAGGCTGGAGGATACCATAGATACCCCTTTGCATGCTCATAGCTGAGACCCAGCATAACAAAAGCAAGAGAACCCAGGACTTACAAAGAAAGTATTGAACAAAATTTTTACAGCATAATTTTGGTTGAACAGCCACATTCTAACTCAGATTTGGGTGTGGTGGGTGGAATCCACCTATCAGGCAGGCAGCAGGTAAGGACTGCCTTTTAAGGTAACCTAATGCTTTCACACACCCCTCAGATCACTGTATTCATCCATTATACCAAAGTCTGCCACGTGTATATCTCCACTCATTCTCTGTACATGTCACTAATTGTTTCATGTTAATGATGTTACCCTGTGTGCCATCCACTCACTCATATTGTCTAGCCATCCCTGCCCTTAACATGGCTTCTCAAAATTCATCTCTGTGTTTCCAACATCATTTTTTTCTTTGGCGATGCAATCTTAAACCACATAAAATTATAATAAGAATACATCCTTCTTCCTAACAGAATTTTCATTCTATTTTAAAACCAGTTAAAACTGACTTTACTGATCACCTGAAAGATGGATTTCTTTCCTTCTTAAATTTATAGCAATGGATTTGTAGAGCTTATTATCCACTTCTGGTTTTGGTTAGAGAAATTCATACCTTGTGTGTAGGTTATTTTCAAGATCTCTATAATATAGAACACTCAAAGGCAAAGCATAGGCTCTACTCATTTATTTTAACGTCCTAAATGTCAAGGTGGATGTGTTACACTCACAGAATAAGATGCATTTTTATTAAGCTGGCAAACACCAAGGCCAAATAGTCTGACTTCTAAGCAAGGGTTGACTATGGGGCAAAAATAAATTTTAAAAATATCGGCTGACAGCTTACTTAGAATCTTTTTATTTCTAGAATTCTAACCACCTACCTTTTGCAACACAAACAAGCAACTGCCTTCATGATGAGATAACGGCAGAGGTGGGGACCTCCTATTTTGATTAACATACCATATTTCAGGCTGAATTATTCATTTCCTTTCTTTCTAATATGTATCAAATGCTAATATGTCTTGGTGATCACTTTTTCCCCTATCTTTCATATGGCCCTTTTGTAAAACAAGAGCATGTTATTCATTGGGAAAATGCTTTCACATCAGGTGCAATAATAGGCTTTGAAGCTAACTCTCCCAATAATAAAATAAGACAAATCTTCTTTCAAAAAAAGATGAACTGTGGGCAGACAACTGCTTATATTCTCACTTCAGACCAGAATTTGAACTCTCCTATGAAAGATCAGGGTCAGAATCTTTACGGCTTTCAGTTCCTTTAGCCTTGGTGTACTCCTCACCTGAGACACAAAAGAAAATCTATTGTGCCTGCCCCAACCGCTAGAGTTTCTACGTCTTTTACTTTTCCTCTTTTGCCTTGTCTTTAGCTGAAGTTTCTCTTACTTATTGCCTCCTCGGCTAGCAAATTTAATTTTGCTCTATATTGTATTCTGGCATTGTTGTGCTCCAATCTGTATAGAGAATGAGATGCAATATGGTTTGCTAATGAGAAAATATACATTGCACGGACAGGACCTATTTGTTCTCGGTTGCTTGAAAATTGTTGACCATAGGCAAGAGCCTTTGTGCATTTGCTGTGGTGCAGATTCTTTCTTTGCTATCATGTAGGGTGCTGAAATGCTTGAGGGGAGAGTGTCAGCTCACACACATTGTTTCAAGATGTTAGCACCTAACACAAACTTAGTGCTCAGTCTCTGGAAGTTGGTGACCTTGTTTTAGTAAATATTTTTCACTGTGATTAAGCAAATTTGAAGTAACTCCACATTATTGAGAAGTGCACACGTTAAAACAGTAGCTGAGGATGTTGGAAAACATTTTCCATGTGACAAATGCCTAGTGTTTATAAGTTTAATTCTTTAATTTTTCCTCTGAAGTAAATAGAATTTAGTTTTAATTTTTTGAAAAAACTAGCTAGGGAGATGTCTCATAAGGTATAGTGCTTGGTGCAAGCCTGAATATCTGAGTTCAGATCCTCAGCACTCATTTAAAGATTGGACTTGGTGGTACCCATCTGATGATGCTATGGGAAAGGTAGAGACAGGAGGTACTTTGAGACATGCTTGCCTTCTGGTTCAGCTGAGTTAGTAATCTTTAGGTCAGTGAGAACTGAGTCTCACAGAATAAAGTGGAAAGTGAGTCAAGAAGTCTGGAAGATACCTGATGTCAACCACTCTTTACATATAAATGCACACAACCGCACATACACGCAAACATTGTACAGCACACATATGCGCGCGCATGCGCACACACACACACACACACACACACACACACACACGCATACACTCACGCACACATCCCAATTCTTTACTAGCATTGAACATAACTTTGTCATTTGGCACGATAAAAGCATGTTATTTTGGTGAACCACAGGAATCAGTTGTCAGTTTGCAGGCAAACAAAATGGTGTGGACTTGGACTCAGAAACTTTATGATCTGAAGAACACTTTTATTAACTTCTGTTTCCTCTATTAATAAAGGATCAATAATGAATCTTTTTAGAGGCATTATCCAGGATAAACTGAGATACTATATTAAAAAGAGCCCACTCTATAGACAATGGAGATTGTCTTGCTCAAGATTACTCTTGGGTAACCTCTTGCAGATTCTAGGGTTTAATCCATACTTGCTGATTTTATGTGGACAGGAATACCCACTATTCACTTTTATTTCATTTCATTTATTTCAGAAAGAATAATCTGTGCTCTTTTTGTAGAGTTTAGATAAGAAAAAAAAACTATACACTCTTAACTAAGATTCTCTATTAAGGTTATACATCAGAATAAATGTTGGCAGTTCCTACATAGCAATGTGAATAGAATCTGATGACATACCAACAATGTTCTTCTTGTCACCATCCACAATGAGCAAAATCAAAAAGACCATTTCTTCTTACTGACCTGGGCACCTTCCTAGCTTTAAAAAAATAAATGAAAGAGATTACAAAAATCAAAACTCATCTGACATAGTATTTTGATTGTCATGATTTCAAATGCTGTTTTATCACCTTGTAAGGTTAAAACATACAATTTTGTTCCTACCTTATTTGAAAGTAATATGTGGCTGATTGAATACTATACCTATATTAATATCCAAAAAGAATTACAGCAGTTTCCATCTACTAATGAAAATCAAGAACCAGCTACTCCCTAGCTACCCCCTCCCCATCAATCATTATATAAATGCTGAAATACCACAAGCAGAGGAACACCAGCACTTGATTAGCAATGTTGCATTTACCAATAAGCATTTGTTTACAGGGTATACATTATGGGCTGAAAGGGTTTGAGGAAGCTTGTATTTATCCACAATTACTTCTATTTTCTGATTCTGAATCAAATGTGCACTGTGGAATTAAGAAAAAAAACAGTTTCCCATTGCCACCAAATGTTTTATATATGTATCCAATCTTTATCTCTCTTTTGCATTAGCAGTCCTGAGATTATGACACCTCACAGTTGGCCCAAAGGTCTCCCCAGAAATCAGGTGACATTTGAAGAAGTGTCACTTTGGAAAAAGGTCATTATATATTATATAAAAAAGTAAGTGTTTGATTGTCAAATGCGCTTAAACCCTTTGGGAGACAGAACTGTGATGATGACATTATTGTGCTTTGATATGTCCAGCTAGTCTCTTCTGTTGAGAGTCTTTCTCTTTCCCACCAGATTAGCTCCTAAGTCACAAACAGAGGTGACTTATTAATTATAATAGATCAACCATAGCTTAGGCTTGTTACTAACTAGCTCTTATAACTTAAATTAACCCATTTCTATTACTTTAAGTATTGATGCTTGGCCTGTGGCTTTGCCTGTACCCCAGCATGTCCTGTTCTCTCTGTGTCTCCTGGCATCTCCACCATTCTTCTTACCTCTGTGTCTTGTTTCTTTTGCCTATACTTCCATTTAGCTTTTTAGTAAACTGATAAGAAGACATCTTGGCAAAGACACATCTTTAAAGTATGCAAAATGATTATTTCATAACATTTCTCCATTTTACCTAAATAAAAAGGAAATGGTTTAATTCTAGCACAGTAAAACTATATATAATAAGAAAAATCAAAGAATGCATGTTCTTACTCCAAGGGCATTAGCTCAACTATGTTCATAGCAGCATTATTAATAATAGCCAGACAAACTTAAATGACCCTCAACTGAGGAATGGATTAAAAACTTATAGTACATTTACACAATGGAGTACTGCTCAGCAGGAGAAAAAAATGACATCTTGAAATTTTCAGACCAATGGATAAATCTGGAGGGTATCATCCTGAGTGAGGAGGTAACACAGATCCAGAAAGATAAACATGATATGTAACTCACTCATAAGTGAATTTCAGACATAAAGCAAAGGATAACCAGGCTATAATCCACAACCCCCCAGAAGCTAGGTAATAGGAGGAACTTCAGAGAGACATCCATGATCCCCTGGGAACAGGAAATAGAGAAGATCTTCTGAATATATTGACATCATATTGGGGAGCAAGCAAGAAGAAGTGGGAAGAGATCATGAGAAAATGAGATGGCTGAGTGGGGGAACAACAGGATGATAGAATAGAAGTAGCCACTGTGGGGTTAGAAAGAAACCTGATGCTAGGGAAACACCCAAGAACCCACAAGATGTCCCGGCTAGGACTCTAAGCAATTGTGGAGAGGGTACCAAAACAGGCCTTCCCTATAATCAAATGAACGACCACCATAATTGCCATTATAGAACCTTCATCCACCAACTGATGGAGGCAGATGCAGAGATCTATAGCTAAGCACCAGGTCAAGCTCCCTATCCAGCTAGAAACAGAGAGAGCAGAGATTATATGAGCAAAGGGATCAGAATCATGGGAAGACCCACAGAGATGGCTGACCCAAGCTACTGGGAGATTACTGACTCTGAAATGACAGCTGAGGAACCTTCATGGAAAGGAACTAAACTCTCTGAATGTAGATGGCAGTCAGTCAAATGTCATGGCCAGTTTGTAGAGCCTCTTACATACAGTCAGACAGGAGTTTATTCCTGGTGCATAAACTGGATTCTAGGGGCCCATTCCCTACAGAGGAACATCTTACTCAGCCTTGATACTGGGAGATGGACTTGAACCTACCTCAACTGGATATACCAGACTGAAATAACTCACCTGGGGAATGGAGGCGGGAGATGGAGTGGGGAGAGGCTGAGGGAGTCTTGGGAGGAAGGGAGGGAGGGGGAGCAATGGTGGGTATGGGGAAAAGAACATTTTAAATAAAAAATACAATCTACAAAGATCAATTATCAGGTAAGAATTACATTTACAATGTCTAGTCCATTTTTATTTTGCAATTTTGGAGAAAATGCTTTATTTATTCTATTTTGGTGAGTCTAAATTTCAACACCAAATTTACCTCTATCATACCTAAGGAAAAACTATAACTATCTTTAACTTCATCAAAGACCTCAGAAGAATATATAATACAAGCTACTTCCAAAATGATAGAGACATCTGGCTGCCTGGACAGTGACCCAGAATTTTCATGTAATGTTAGGGTATTCATCTTTAGCCTACATGCCTAAAGTATTTGACAAAGTTTTCTGTAAAGCAGTTTTTGAACCATTGTTCTACACTGTCTCATAAAAGTTTCTCAGTCACTTTTTTGTGTGTGTCTTGCTTGTCCAGTATGGACAGCATATGGTCAGTAGTCAAGGCAAGGGCAGTTTCTTGCTCAAATGGCTAGCTTTTGGCTCAAAGAAATCAAACTCCATATGGATGTTCTTGAATGCCCATCATCCTTTTCTGAAGTAAATTGGTGCGGCCAGGAGCAGATGTGTCTCACTTTCAAGAAAAGCCTTCAATTATTAAAAATATTTTAAATCTCATTTTTATAGATCTTTCAAGTATTTGGAGACCATATATCTTGTAAAATATGTATCTGTATGACTATGAAAACATACCTAACATGACTATAAGTTTGTTATACATGACTACTAGCCTGGATTTTATAATATCCTAAATAGCTTTAAAAGACTAAAACAAACTTTTCATAACTTTTTTAAATGATATGGATTTCTATCTAAATCCAGTCATTTCTGATTATATCAGTATGCATCTCAGGGTCCTTTATGTAAAAGATTTTCCTAGATTATGTCTTTTATTTATTCATTGCATGTTTATTGAGTGCTACCTACACTCCATATGAGTAAATAAACAGAAAAGGCCCCTTCATAGGCATTAAATATAACCTCAGAGTGGATACCATGACAATAACATATAGAGCATATTAAAAGGAAACATTCAAGTTACAAAAAAAGCATTAAGTATTCAGTTTGCAAAGATGATGTTTAACTTTTAAAGGTCTTTTCCATTGGCATGCTTCTGTTGGGAAGAAGCGTAGAATACCCTGGAAGCAACAAAGAACTGTTGAAAAGTAGTGTTATGGGGAGCAGCAAACTGAAAGGAGAAGGAACAAGTACCACAGCATCCCTTCCCAGACAAGTCGTGATTCACTTGGCTTCCAGCTGTCCATGCAGCCATCCCCTTATGGGGATGTCAAAGTCACTCAAACTGCCTGTCTCTGCTCAAGTTAGTTCTCACAGGGCTGACATGCCCTTAGCTCTAAAGGATGAATGACTGCTTACAACAGTATGCATGCTTTTATAAAAGAAAAATGAATATTTAATAAGAACGTTGAAACTGGCTGTAGGTTATGGGGGAAATTTTATATGTAGGTTGCTTTTCTCTGATAATGAGGTCACAGCTGCCCCCATGAACAAAGTTGTCCTTTGGTGTCACAGTAGAACATTTTAATGGTGCACACCCAAAGGTTGATAACACAAAGTTAGGAGCTATATGAAGGAATAGACATATGGAATATAGTAAAGAATTGAAGTATAAGACAATGAAATCACCCCACAGTTTTTGGAAAACAATTGGGCAGCAATTGGTTTGAGGAAGGAGCTGATATGAAATTATTTTTCAGAGATGAACGTTGTTGAGAAAGAGGGCACTGTAGCCATGAGAGCCATGATAGGCCTTGGCAGGGGAAGGACCCTAAGAAAGAATAGTATAATACGTCAGAGACAATATGACTAGGCCTTACGGGTAGGATGAGACATCCCTTCAAAACCTGAAAAGGGTCTTTATTAGGAAGAGTAGCATAAAGTAAAAGAGAAATAGCCACTGTGGACAGAAAATAACCTTCAGAAAAACTCTCTTGAATGAAAGGAAATATGTGACTTTTATATCCTCCTAAGGAATGGCAGGAAGTTCAACACGATGTGATTCACTTCAACATAAAACAGCCTGTAGAATGAAGACCATGGAGGAGCTATAATTTAATAGCTGTTGGCCCATAGCACAGAAGAGCTTCTTAACTTTCTATCAGAGAGAGAGAGAGAGAGAGAGAGAGAGAGAGAGAGAGAGAGAGAGAACACACTAGAAGAGTACAAGGGAGACACACACGGCCTGATTTCTTTGGACTATGAGATCTGGATGCTTAGTGTAAACACCATCTTGAAGGGGCATCCCACAATCTAATAGTCATCTGACTCTCACAAGGGGATAGAGAAATTAACCCCAAAATCTGAGGAACATTCAGATTTCAGTTGTTATAGTAAAAAAATTGTCCTATCATATTAATTTGGGGGGTATCGAGTTTATGTAAGAAATGAATTTCATATTTCTATTATTTTATCATTCAATAAGGAGTTTTAGAAAGTTTGAGTTTTGCAATAATAAAATAACTCCACTAAATTCATTCTTAGTGAATGTTCATCTGGCCAGAAAAAGTAAAAACAAACAAACAAAATAAGCAAAACATCCTACTACTTCACTGCTTTCTTTGAAGCAGTTGAAGCTGACCCATTCTCATGACACATCAGTGGAATAGCATAGATCTGGGATCAGTAAAACAGGAAGGCCTTTTAAGGAGAAAATAGACACATTTCTACAAAGCTACATGGGTGAGTATGTAAGGGAAGCAGCTGAAGTAGAGTGTGACTTGATTGCTTTTAAATATGGTCCTTAATAGTTTCTCTGTTGTGCCAGTAGCATCCAACAAGGCTGCTTATCTCTATCCATCAAAATAAACAGTTTGTTCTTTTTATTTATTTATTTATTTTAGAAGATAAAGTCCTTTTTTTCCATGTAGCCCCTTGTACTCCCTCCCTTCCCCCTCCCAATCTCTCCCTGTCTGCCGTCAGCCTCCCTCCTCCCCATCCCCCCATCCCCTCCCCCAAAAGGGCAAGAAGTCCCAAGGGGGATCAGCTCAGCATCCACTCCAGGCAGGTCCAATTTCCTCATTCTAATGTCATGACTGGGTTAAGTGTTCCTCTGGGGAGAATGGGCTCTGAAGTACCAGTCCATACATAGAAACACAGTCATCTGATCTCTCCACTTGAGGCTCTACACACTGTCCATGTCAGTAGACAGTTGCCTGTCCTTGGAGGGCCTAGTTCCTTTTTATGAGGAAAACTCCCATAGAGATGACTGGCTGGAGCTCCAGGGAGCTCACTGAATTAAGTGAGGAAACTGGATCTGCCAGGAATGGATGCTGAACTGAGTAATACTGGGCTCTGGGACCTCCTGCCCTTGCTGGGGAGGAGATGGGGAGGTGTGGAAAAGAGAGAGTGACTGGATGGGGTGGGAGGGGTAAAGGACCTTGAATAAGGATATACACAGATAGAAAATGTGACTTTATTCATAATAAAAAAAAGAACATTAGAAAATGAACATTATAAAGTATAGTAAATATGTATATTTGTATAGTAAAATTAATAAATGATTAAGATAAAAAAAAAACAGCCAACAGTTCATTCTTAAAGAAAGAGGAGATGGACACGTATTCTCCAAACTTCCCAACTAAATGCTCATCATTCATATAGTTCACTGCCCACCACCCACTCTTAACCTCCCAACACCAATCTGGTACAGTAATAAACCTGTAATGCTGCTCATTGAGCTGCTACAATTAAAATATTTGTATTCTGCACATGTGAGAAAGGAGGGAAATCTCACTTCAATTACAGCAGTTAAGAAGTCGGAAGTAATTTTCCCAGCTAGCGTTTGGCCATTCCGTTGAGATTGAAGGAATCTGGTACAATAATAGTTCTTATTAATTCACCCTCTCTCTTCATTTCAAAAGAATATTATAATTCCTTTGTGGTGCAAATTGTTTGGGCAGTGTGATGGCACAGTGCCTTGTGACTAAAAAGTCACAGGCTCGAAGGACAAAGTCTTGGAGAACAATGGCTAACATTTACTGCCTGGCACTTCGAAAATGTTCTTCTCAAGATAATTTTTACTTCTGATCCACTTTGCTTTTTTTTTTTCTCCCTTTCCCAAAAGGGACTTCAGTTAATTACATTTTCTAATGTGACTTTGATATTTTCGTTTCCCCAAATCTTACAAAGAATATGCAGGCAACATATCATCTTACTTCTCCATTTTCCCGGGAACTTGATATTAAATATGGATATAGCACTGGAAAAACTCTACCAGAAGAAAAAGTTAAACAATGCATAAAATTTACATTAGTAACATTTCATTTACTCATTTTCTAGAAGGATTTTATTATATGATTTTCATAGCTCATGAAATTGTTTTGGCATCCTTTTATCTTTTCTGTCAATAATTCCAAAACCTTGTTAAGTATTGACCATCAAAATGATTCAGATAAACTCTCTCTCTCTCTCTCTCTCTCTCTCTCTCTCTCTCTCTTTCTCTCTATCCCTTTTATTCTTCAAAACAATCAAATCAGATTAAATTTATCAATTTGAAACAATTCAATTTATCCTGACTGTTTTATCTTTGAAAACACCTTAAACCAGCACAACATTTAAATTATGAAAGTATTTGCCTTGTCCTTTAAAACTTTTACATTATATAAACTGTTGACTGTGAAACCAAATAGAACTACCTGTAAACAATTTCAGTTTGGGACAGCAAGATGCCTCAGACTTACTGCCAAGTCTGAAGCCTGGAGTTTAGTCTTAGGAACTCATTTGTTAGTATTAAAGAACCAACTTCAGCAAGTTGTCCCATGACCTTCACGAATATACTATGGCAGAAACTTAACTTTTTAAAATTATTTTTAGTTATATGTAATAAAGTATAGTACTTTACATGCTACCAGGATCCTAATGACTGTAAATGCATGCAGCCACCCACTTTCAAGCATGACGTGTTATGACAGGTATTTCCAGATCAAGATTATAAGTTTGAAATATTTGCATAAGAATAAACTAGTTCCACAGATGATATGAGATAGCATCAAACCAAAGTAATCATAATATCTTTTGGCACAATGGACTGTACCTTTAAACTGTGAACCAAAAGAGACCATCTTTTTGTCTGTTTCATTTTTCAGAGCATTTTCTCTAGTAAAGAGAAAATTAACTAAGACGGAAGAGTAAGGTTTTCTTTATTACTAAATGTAGGCAACCAGGACATGGTTTTTCTTCCTGATACAAGGTAGTAACATGATGCATATCACAATGTTTATTGAGAAAGGCTGTTGCAAATTCAAATGTTAATGTATCATTGACTTTTATCTAACAGAAAATAGAAGAGAGGCACAATAGTTAAAAAGAACAACTGTGAATGAGAAAATCCGAATGGAGGACATTTTCTAAGTTAATTGCCACGTTTCTGCTGAAAGTTAATCTTAAGAGATGACAGAAGGGATGGGGATAATAATAAACAAAAGAGGACACTTGAGGGCTTAACAGAAGCAGTGTTAGGTTCTTAATGCAAGCGTGTGAACTACAAAAATATGTCTGCAATAATTAGAAAGTTCACTATGTACTGGGCATGCCACATAGCCATTATTGCTAATACACTGGTGACAGTCTATTGTTGTGACATTAGGGGGAATGTCTGTGTTTTCAGAAGTGAATCTCAGAGTGTGTAGATATGAGTTTACACAACACTGTGATTCTCCTTTTAAAAATATAGCAATAACTTAAGAGATGAATTTTTGAGGATTTCACTATTTCACCCCCCTCACTCCATGCAGTTGGTAGCTATGGGATTTCCTTTTACTTAATTTTTTTAAACCCCTTATTCCCAATTATCCCTCTTCCCTCAAAGCATCTCAGTGAGGAGGAATAGTACTATTGTGTGGGAGCCGTGTGTGGAGAGGTGAGTCAGTCTCCCGCTCCCATTAAGTTCTGCCCTTGGACTTGGCATGGATTCCAATAGTGTTGCTGTAATTTCCTTGAGGCTCATCAAGTAGGAGCCTGTGTTAATTCATAAGGCTCCTTACATTTTGAAATTCTCACTAATAGATGGCTTTGGATCAGGAACACATTTGTTTTGCTAATATTATTTGTTCATAATTTTATCCTATTCCAGCATTTATAGAAGCTAATCATGTACTAGCAAGAAAGCAGGGGCAATAATTGATCACATTTGCTCATTTGCTGTGCCTCAGAGAGGGGCACAGAGATCAGTCTTAGAGGACTGCTTTAATGAATCAAAAGTGATAGATGCCAGATACCTTCAAGACTCCTGCCTGGGCTTCATGGGTATGCTCAGAACAGGACATTCAAGGTGCAGACACAGCAGTATTTGAAAGCAGGTGGGACCACTTTCAGAAACTTACTTACCTTTTCTATGAAAGATGAAAAACTGTTTCTAATGTAGCTCTTTCCTGCTTAAGACTTAGCAGTGATAATTCCAATGCTTGTGTACATTTTTCCCAGTGGTTAATTTTAATCTTTTTTTAAAATTAAGTTTCAGTTTCCAACTTTTTTTTTTTTTTAAAAAAAAAAGCAATTAACAAAATGGCTTAAAGGCTAAATGAGAGAAAATCTTATATTCATAGGAGACTGTCATTTTCTTATTTATGCTTATAATTTTTGTGCTCAGAGAAAGGGAAGGAAGCAATGGTAGTATGATAGTGGAGTAATACTTTCCAAGGCAGAGTCCATGTTCAAGTGGAGTGCTGGTGGGACCCTGAATGCTGTGTGCCCTCTTCAGTCATGTCTCACTAGGTTCTAACGTGCGGTTCTGCTTGCATGTCATCTAGCTTTGGGTAAAGCTCTGGTCAATTCAGTGTCTGGGTGAAAAAGGAGGAATAATTCAGCTTTAAGGTCGTTGTGGAATTTTCATTGAATAGGTTAGAAAGCAAGAAAGATAGAAACCTTGTTAGTGACACAATGTGGAGAAAGTTGGGTCTCCTTAAACTGAACAGCACTGGAACAAGGGTGAGGTTTGAAGTGCATGTTTGAAAGCCCCGTGCATGTGTACATCGTGCACACATCCTCCCCATGTCACCCTTCCCAACATCCCCCATTAATCTCACCAGGGCTCCTCCTAAACGAATTGTTTGCCTGCATCTTGAGCCTCATTGCCTTTCATTCTAATTTTAGTTACGTCGCTGTTCTAGGCCTTAGTAGACTTGATTATTTTTTTATTTTTTATTGTAATGTGGTATTTATGTAATATTCCAACTATAAACATGTGGTTAGGCAAGTCTTGACAGGAGCATACCTCTGCATATTCCATCCTTTGTCATGATAACAAACAGGACTATCAGCTGAAGAGGTCTCTGAGATCCTTCCCTGGGCTATCCCTGTCTTGTGATCAGAGAAAGTGACTGATCTGACTAGACTAGTTTTACCTGCTTGAGAACATCATAATACTACAGAAAATATTCCTAAAGTTTGGCTTTCTGCTCTAGGAGCATTTTTGACCATTGCTCTTGCTTTTAGGTAGAGATCTACCAAATGTATAAACCTAAATTAAAGAATCTAATTTTCAGTGTATAGTAATTTTGGACATCTCTTTTGACTTTTAAAACTAAAACTGCTATAAACAGTCTTGTCAAGTTCTTCTTCTGGTGGACCAACTTTTCTAAAAGTCCACCTAAAAGTGGCATTACCAGGTCATTATAGCCATAGTAAGGCTAGTGGCATTACTAGCCTTAAATTTCTGTTGAAGTTTAGAAAAAAAATGAGAAGTTCTTTTCCAAAGAGACTGTGCCAGTTTACACATCCTTCTGCAAAATGATGGGGGTCCAGTTTCTCTCCCTACCACAATATTTGGGCTCATCTAAATTTCAGTCTCATCCATCCAAGTGGATGTATGCCAATATGTGGATTTAATTTGCATTTCTGGTAAGTAACTATGCTAATCACTTTGAGTGTGTTTGGTGACTGTTAGGAACTTGATTAAATCTATTGAAGTCACTTGTCTTTTTAAAAACTATTCTTTGTGGCTGACTTAAATGAAAACTTTAGGTTCCGCTTCCGGGACCAAGTGCTATCTGCAGAGTCCAAGCACACTCTAGAGCAGGGGCAGACAAACTATGCCAGTCACCATACCCACAGCTCCTGCTGAGGGAATTTGCATGGCTACCCACCGCCACATTGAACGGAGCGAACAGATAACTAAAGGGGTTCCGGAAGAGTAGATTCAGACCCTGAACAGAGAGGTGACAAGAGGCACACAAGCCCGAGTGCCACATCTGACCAGGAACCATCCAATCGTGAACCACTGAAGCCATGGGCAAACGTCAGTGCAAAAAAATTACATAATAATACAAAGAACAACATGGTAACTCTAGAAGAGAGTGGCGATCTTACAAATACAAGACCTAAACTGAGCAATGAAGAGGAAACAGAAGAAAGCAACACCAAAAATTACTTTTTGATGATCATCAAAGCTCTCAAAGAAGATATGAAAAAAAGCCTTAAAGAAATAGAAGAAAATACAAACAAAAAATTGGAAGAGATGAAGAAATCTATGAAAGAAACATGCCAGGAACTAAAAGCTGAAATAAAAGCTGAAATAGAAGCAATAAAAGAGGCACAAATTGAGGCAAAGATGGAAATAGAAAACCTGAAGAAAAAAGCTGGAACCACAGATACAAGCATAACAAACAGAGTTCAAGAGATGGAAGATAGAATCTCTGAAGTGGAAGACTCAGTAGCTCAAATAGATATATCAGTCAAAGAAAATAGTAAAACTAAAAAAGCCATAACTCAAAATGTTCAGGAAATCTG
>PVIH01011978.1:0-66001 GCA_004025045.1 Sigmodon hispidus
ATTTTTTCTATTTCAATTTTTTGTTCCTGGAATGTTCATTTCACTTATTGGCTTTTCTTTTCTTGGTTTTCTCTCAATGATTTGTTGATCTCTTCCAATTTGTAGTTTGTATTTTCTTTTATTTCTTTAAGAGATTTTTATATTCTGTTTTTATGCTTCTATAATCTTCATAAAGTTGGTTTTAAGACCTTTTTCCTCTCTTTCTTCTTCATTGATCTGTTCAGGTCTTGGTGTTGTGGAACCACCACCTTCTTCTGGTGGTGCCTTATTGTTTTTTAAATTGTTATATATATTATTGCACTGGTGTCTACCTATTGCTTTCTAGGGTCACTCTCAGTCAGATCTTAGCTGCTTCTTAGTCAGTTGTAGGTCCAGGTGTTGTTGGTCTCCAGTCTGCTCTGGACACTGGGTCTGCATTATTTCTTGTTCTTTTCTGGACACAGGGTCTGCATGATCTGAAGATGTCCATGTGTTATGATGCAGCTTGCTTTGGAGGTGGAGTTTGGCCTTGGGATGCAGCTGCTGTGTGTTTCTGGCAATTGTTGGGGGGATTCTCCCAGCTTTGTTTGGTTTAGACCAGGGCTGAATGCATGGGCAGAGATGGGTCTCTGTCCCCAGCTTCAGAGAAGAGGTCTCTAGATGGCCTAGGTGTTGGAATTTACTTACCTCTTACTCTGCTCTGGACATGGGGACTGTATGATCTGATACTAATTTTGTTTTTACATATATGTGTGCTCTTGTATTTCTGGCATAATTTTTCAGTTTGACATTTTATCTTGATATATTTTCCCATGAGGAATATATGACGTTCTAGATCATTTTTGATAAATTTTAATTTGAAACCTATTTTGTTAGGTATTGAAATATCTACACCAGCTTGCTTCTTAAGTAAATTTAATTGTAAGTTTTTCCCAATCCTTTAAGTTGAGGTCGTGTCTGTTTTTGTAGTTTAGGTGCATTTCTTGTATACAGCACAGTACAGAATAATAATAATTTTTTATCTATTTTGTTATCCTGTGTTTTATTATAGGGGAATTGATACCATTGATATTACAAAATATAAATGACCAGTAGTTATTAATTTCTTTTATTTAGGTGATTGTGTGTGTTTGTGTGTGTGTGTGTGTGTGTGTGTGTGTGTGTGCATTTCCTTTCTTTGAGATTTCCTGCTGTAAATGTATTCATTATTTATATTTTTTCCTCAGGTTGTAGTTTTCCTAGTAATGCTTTCAGTATTAGTATTTTTAATATAGTATTTTTTATGTCTGGTTTTTGTCTTGGGATATCTTTTTACTTCATCTTAAATGATTGAAAGTTTTGCTAGGTTTTACTAATGTTTGGTCTGGAATCTGTGGTTTCTTATTGTCTTCATAACACCTTTCTTGGACATTCTAGCCTTTATAGTCTCCATTGAGAAGTCAGGTGTTATTATAATGGGTCTACATTTATATATTACTTGACCTTTTTGCAGCTCTTATATCTCTTTCATTACATTAATTATTCTTGCATCTGTAGTTTCTGTCAGTTTACTGAGATTTTCCATTCTTATCATTCCCTAAAGTATGTCTTTTTATTGCTTCTATTTCAGTTTTTAATTCTTGAACTGTGTCCTTCTCCTGTTTGATAGCTTTTTCTGGGCTTTCTTTGAGTATTTGATTTCTTCCAAATTTTTCTTTGTTCTCTTAGTAGAAATTTTATTTATTCTTTAGTTTTCTTTAAAAAAGGCTTCTATCATAACTTAAAAGATATTTTAAAGTTTGCTTTTCTCTCTCTTCTTAGGTTGGAACGCTTAGATCTTTCTGTGATAGAATCACTAGGTTCTAGTGGTACTGTATTTTTGTTGTTGTGGTTGAATACATTTTTGCACTGGCATTTACCTATAGCTTGCTCAATTTGGTGCTATATTTGTTTGTTTTACAGGGAGCTGTTTTTGGTCCAATAGATATTCTTGGTGCAATTGGAGCTCTTGGAATCATTACAGCCAGTGAAGTCTATGTCTCGGTGCACAGTTGATATCTGAAGCTAGAATTATTATGATAGGACTCACTAGAGTTGGTCTGAAAGCCACTGAGTTTGGGATGTGGGTAGATTTGGAGAATGGACACTCATGGGCAAGAGGTTATGGTGAGAGTTGAAATAGGGTGATAGTCAGGTTTACATGCTAGGAGCCTGAGTCTCAGGATGCCAGTGTGGTTGGAGTGATAAGTGAGTTATGGAAATGGAGCATGACTCATGTGCTAGAGGGTCAATAAAGGCTGATGCTACTTAGGCTTACATGCAGGGGTCCTGCTTGCTAACCAGTTGCCAGAGGTGTAATGGTTTTAGGGCCAGAGTTTGCACCCTTTTGCCCAGACTTCAAGTCCTCCTAACTGGTCAGGCTAACTGGCTGGTAGGAGAATATCTTACCTTTTGTGATGAGGATCTACAGAGTTCTGAATGAATTATGTTTAGCTGTGCCTTCCTCTAATGATTTAATTTACATTTTATCATTGACAAAAAATAACTAGAAAATACAGCTTAGAAGTTCTGTTGAGTTTGCCCACAGCAAATAACTTGTTCTTCTTCCTAAATTTCTAAGAGTCTGAAGCTACTCAATTCTACACTTGTTTCTATACATTAATATGTTTACCATTACATAATATACCATGTAAAATATGTTCATTCATTTGGTGTATAAAAATAAGTTTACTGATATTTCAGCATACAGTATATTACAGTGGAAGGAGAAGCTACAAATCCAGATATAACATGTGTCTAATTTCCCTCAGGTGATATCCTCTGTATGCAGTGCTGACTGTGGTCCTGGATTTAGAAAATTGAAAAAGGATGGAATGGCAGCCTGCTGCTTTGATTGCATCTCATGCCCAGAAAATGAAGTTTCTAATGATACAAGTAGGTGTTTGCTGTTGAAAACAAAATCTTTTATATTGATCATTTCCTACCCTCCACATCTGGGATTCTAAATGAGTCCAATTGGCAACTTCACAAGGCAAATATATTATGTTTCTAAGTTAGTTTTAGTAGGATCATGATAAATAAAGTTGTTCCTTGTAAGACTGAATGTCATGACATGTATTTTTATAGCTAATTCAAACTAAAAATGTATCACAATTTATAACAGATTTTTGCCAGTATGCAAGATATTTTCTCAATCTCAAATGAGTATAGCATTATTCATATAAGAAAAAAAAGAATCTCAGGTAGCACTGAATCCACCAGCTATTTGTTGTTAAAATGCACTCAGAATAAATTTTGAAAAATCATAAGTATAAGGCATTTAATCATACAATCTAGAATATATTAAAAAATTACTTTTTCTGCAGACTTAATAAATTATCTCATCAAAACTGATAAGAAAACAAAACAAGTGATTCCTTTCATTACTCATACAGATAATAAATATTTTGAAATGGAAATATGTCTGTGTGTCAAAGTTATTTTATTGTATCATCAGTAGCAAAATGCAGATATTGCAAAGTTTCTTCAGCAATCAATATGGAAATGTTCTGTCAATAGAAATACTAAATCTGCACTAATCCACCCTTTCTTCATCAGATCTGCAACTGTGCCTGAAGTGTTCAGAGGACCAATATGCAAACCCAGAAAAAAGCCAGTGCTTTCACAAAGCAATGATGTTTCTGAACTATGAAGATCCCTTGGGTTTAGCTATTGCCTTAATAGCTTTGTGCTTCTCTATACTCACAACTGTAATTCTTGGGGTATTTGTGAAGCACCATGACACTCCCATTGTAAAGGCTAATAACCGGAACCTCAGCTACATATTACTCATCTCACTCTTCTTTGGTTTCCTGTGCTCCTTTCTTTTCATTGGCCATCCTAGTTCAGCAACCTGCATCCTCCAGCAAATCTCATTTGGAGTGGTATTCACTGTAGCTGTTTCCACTGTGTTAGCCAAAACAGTTACTGTTCTTTTGGCATTCAGGGTCACAGCCCCTGGAAAAAGGCTTAAGTACTTCTTGGTTTCAGGCATACCCAATTACATCATTGTCATTTGTACCATCATACAAATTATTCTCTGTGCAATCTGGCTAGGAGTTTCTCCTCCAGTTATTGACATTGACACACATTCTGAGCATGGTCACATCATCATTATGTGCAACAAGGGCTCAGTTACTGCATTCTACTGTGTCTTGGGATACCATGGTTCCCTTGCCTTAGTGACATTCATTGTGGCTTTCTTAGTCAGGAATCTTCCTGACACATTCAATGAAGCAAAATCACTGACCTTCAGCATGATTTTGTTTTGCAGTGTTTGGGTCACTTTCCTTCCTGTCTATCATAGTACCAAGGGCAAGGTCATGGTGGCTGTGGAGGTCTTCTCCATTGTGACTTCTAGTGCAGGCCTGCTGGGATGCATCTTTTTCCCTAAGTGCTACATAATTTTATTAAGATCAAAGAACAATTCTCTTGAAAAGTTAAAGGTGAAAACATTTTCTTGATCTAACATTTTATAAATAGAAACTGACAACTGTAATGTTGATACAGAAATACTTCTTTGCACTTAATATATTAATGTATTAAAATATTAGCTAGTATTCTAAATTATTATATTAATATACTAGCTAGTGACATACTCTGTTTCTCCTATATTTATAATACCAAACAGAGTCATCTATTCTACCATTTAGTAAATTGTTTCTTATAATCTGTGACTCAGACACTTCTTTTATAAGATTTGACTTTTGGGCATTAGTGCAGAGTGGAAGTTCTTTTCTTTCTCGGTCTAATATACAATAAGGTTTGAAAGAAAATCAGAGAACTTTTTTATGTCTGAGTAAATGTTATATTTGACAACAGTTGTGTGCTGAGACTAAACAAGTATGGTATTTTCATACACATTACATCTACCTAGCATCTATTCCAGAACATCTGTTCTTTCATATCCCTTCCACAAAAAGTAGGACTCTTGGAGGCTACCACCAAACAGAATAAAACATTATGCAGGAAGACAAATCAAAGCAACATTTCTTTAAGAGTTTCTCAGAATTTTTATTTTTATTATAGGAGAATTCTGTTGAAAACAGTCCTGCATTTTAAAGGCTGATTATTTGGGTTTTGATGCCTAATTTCTTAAGTTGTTGATATATTTGAAATATTAGTCTTTTATCATGTGTAAGATGGTTAAAATCTTTTTACATTTTTGACTGCTGCTTTGTCTCATTGACTATATTCTTTGCCTTTGAGGAGATTTTAAATTTTATAAGGTATGATTTACTAATTGATGCTTTTATTGTTTCTACTAAGTATATTTCCTTTTCAGCTATTTTTCCATTCAAATGATTTTAAGCATCTTTTCCACTTTATCTTCTAACAGCTTTAGTATATATAACATTTTGTTGAAAAATTTGTACTTGCATTTTGTTCAGAATGATCAGTATATATCTATTGCAGGATGTCTTGTATATGCCAATTTCCTTTTAGACATGTACCATTTCTTGAAGTCACCTGTTTTAACTGTGTGTTTTTGTATCTAAAATGTAAAATTACTTCCATTCACCGACTTACTACTTTTTAGTCTAATACTATGGTTTTTTTTATTACTGTAGATTTCTATTAAAACATGAAATCAGGAATGATAAAACTTTAAAAATCTATTTCAGCTGATCTGTTTTTATTGTTTATTCATTTGAAGCTGAATAACCTCTGAAAACTTATAAAAATGTGTTGGAATTTTACATTTTGATAGGGTATCTTGGTGTTATTTTTCCTATTTGCATACTTAAATTTTTAATTTTGAGATATATTCCACATTTTTGTCACTAATTTCCTGGATTACCTAAAATATTATTGTTCTCATAGTACATGCTGACAATTGATTGCTTTTGCTCTCTCCACTCCTTTTTGTCTCACCTCACACACAAAGATCCTCCCTCTAATAGATCCAGTCATTCTTCTTTTTCTTTTATAAATGGTCAGAAATCCCAAACAGACAAGCAAACACAGCATAAAAATTGCTTATGGAACCTAGGCAAATCTCCTTTTTTTTCAAGTCTGGATAAAGAATCCCAATAGGAGAAAATGTGTCTCAAGCAGACAAAAGAGTCAGAGACACTAATTTTCAATTCTTAAAAGTCCCACAAATACTGTAAGTTAAAAAGAACTATAACATTTATGCATAAACCTTAGCAGAGACATAAACAGGCTCCAGAATTCTGCTTCAGTCTCTCTGAGCCATTATGTGCCTTGCATAGTTAATTCTATGGGTCTTGTTTTCCTAATTTCTTGACCCCTCTGTATGTTAATCCTTCTACTCTCTCTTCCCTAGAGTTCCCTTTTATCTATTTAATGTTTGGCTATGTATATTATCTCTGTATCTGCTTTCAACAGCTTTCAGATAAAGGCACTCTGGTGTTGCTAAGGCTAAAAATGAATCTATGAGCATCACAAAATATGTAGAAATAAGTTCATTGATTTATGTTTTTTTTTTTATTTAGATGTGTTAAGATGTAAGTGTCTATGTCACTCAGCTTCTCATTCTAGCTATTTTTTCTGGATTTATTGAAAGGATTTAGTACCTTTATTCTAAGAACCGCCATAATATTAATAACTTTTTAAGGCCCTCTTTAGGGACTTCATCTATTTTGGAATATGCATGGATTACAACTGTAGGGTAACTGGAATAACCAGTCACTATTGAAGACATAATGCCCTGGCTTGTTTACATTGTACATTTCTAGTCATAGAGCAAGCCGCAAGGGACATTCTGCTGCATAGCTCTGAATGATGTGAGAGGACTGGATTTTTAGGAAGAAAGTGAGTAACAATGTTTATGGGAAATGTTGCTGGATTTCTAGAAAAAGTGGCCTGAAGGTTAGAAATAGTGAATGCTAATTTAGTGTTCTGTAATAGAATAATAGGTGGTGATAGTGAGGTTTGAAGGGAAAGATCTGAAAGATCCACAGCAAAGGAAGAACAGAGGAGCTGTGATGGCTGCCAAATGAGTCCTGCTGCAAAACTGATGACAAGAATTAAAAGGTTGGTTCTAGGGGAAAGAGGGAACAGGAAGATCTGCAGGTAGCATGCATGGGTTTCTGGTAGGCAAAGAGGGTGGTTAAGCAACAAGGTTTCTTGACTTCTTTATATACTTTGGATACTATCTTTGGTTGGAGATGGAATTGAGTAAATTTTACTGCCATTCTCTTAGCAATTGTCTTATATAAATGACAGTGTTATGTACATTAGAAACACTTAAATTTCCTAAGAACTCAGTTATGGGAATTATTAATCTTAGTGCCTGCCATATTATTATTCTTTCAGAATATGTTGTCTTATGCCACTGAGCTAAAGGCATAGCCATTTTACTATAAGATTTAGGGTGTCTAGGTTTAGTCTGAAGTCTTTAATCTGTGTGTTCTAGAATTTGAGATAGGTGATGATGTTGGATCTATTTGTTTTGTTCTATATATAGACATCCATTTCAATCAGCACTATCTGTCAAAGAATTTGTCTATATTTCTGTGTGTATTTCTGATTTTATCAATAAACATTAGGTGTTCATTGATGTGTGGATTAATGTGTATTTCCATTTTTTCCATTGATCAACTTTTATGTTAATTTACTGATGCCATAAAATTTTTACTGCCAAGAATAAGACAGGTGTTCCACTGGAGGGAATGGGCTCCAAGGTGCTGGTCCAAGGTATTTCAGATCCCAAGCTGTTCAGTGGCTGTGGTTTGAAGCTTGGACATGCCTTGCTTTTTGTTTAAAGTTCACTAATGAGTGAGTACATCCCCTGCTTATCTTTCTGGGTTTGTGATACCTCGCTCAGGAAGATATTCTCCAAATTCATCCATTTGCTTGCAAACTTTAGGATATTTCTTTTTCTTACTGCTGAGCAGTACTCCATTGTGCAGATGTACCACAGTTTGTTAATCCATTCTTCCTAGCTACCACTTAGCTTTCCAACTCAACTCAACCTGTTTTTATTAATTCAGTGTATTGACTAATGGCTTGTGTCTTATCATTACTTTTATATCTTGATTTTGGGAATCTTGCTTATGTCTCCCAGACTCATTATTTTTTTTCTTTATCTCTGTTTAAATTTCCCACCTGACTCTAAGTTCTCTGGCCATAGTCCAAAACAGTTTCTTTTTTAACTAATGGCAATAACCATATTACAGCATACAGAAAGACATCCCACATAAAAAATGAAAGACTTACAGGATTAATATGTGCAGTATAAATTTCCCTTCAAAATGGGTGAATTTATTGATGTCATTAAGCTAATTTAGGGAGGGCATAAAAGTCAGCATATTAAGGAAAAAAGAGATGAGAGACAGACTGATGCCTTTGAAACTCAGACTTATGTCCAGAGTGGAATCAGAGGTGAGCAAGTTTCAGCTCCTGGGCCACCCATCAGGAGAATTCTTCTCCAGGGCCAGGATCACACCCAAGAGTCTAATCTCAGACTCTTGCTAGCAGACAGGCCTTAGGCATTAGCACAGAGGGGCCTCTTCCAGCAACCAATTAAACAAGGAATCTTGAAAAGCTGGGTCCCAACTTCAGAGTGAACTGCCTCAACAGAGACAGACTGGTGCCTTTGAAACACAGACCTGTGTCCGGAGTGGAGTCAGAGATAGTGCAGACACATTGCTCTGAGCAGACAAGAGGCACACAAGCCCTTTACCCATAAATGACTATGAACTGACTAAGTGTGCACCTCTGAAGACATGGGCCAACTCTCCATTATGATAAAAGTCCTAGAGAGATCAGGAATACAGGATAATATCTAAATATAATAAAGGCATTTTACAGGAAGCCAACAGTCAACATCAAACTAAAAAAAGAAATAAAGCAATACCACTAAAATAAGGAACTAGACAAGGATGTCCTCTCTCCTGTTGTCTATTCAATAAAGTTCTCAAATTTGTAGCTAAAGCACTAAGAGAACAAATGGAGATTGAGGTGATACAAATTGTAAAAGAAGACATAAGACTATCTCAATTTGGAGATGATATGATTGTATACATAAGTTTTCCACAAAAATCTACCAGGTAATTTTTACAGCTGATAAACACCTTCAGCAATATAGCAGAATACAAGATTAATTCAATAAATCAGTAGCTCTCCTATACACTAAAGATAATAGGGCTGAAAAAAAAATAAAAGAAACTTCATACTTTATAGTAGCTGCAAATAGCATTAAATACCTTGGAGTAACTATTACTAAAGAAGTAGCAGATTTATTGGACAAAAACTTTAAATCACTGAAGAAAGAAATTGAAGAGGATATCAGAAAATGGAAAGACCTTCCATGTTCCTTGATAGGTAGGATCAACATAATGAAAATGGCAATTCTACCAAAAGCAATCTACCAATTAAATGCATTTTCCATCAAAATAATTGGCACAGGCGAACACTTCCTAAATAAAACACCAGTGGCACAGACACTAAGACCAACAATCAATAGGTGGGATCTCCTGAAGCTAAGAAGTTTCTGTAAAGCCAAGGACACTGTCTATAGGACAAAACAACAGCCTTCAGAATGGGAAAAGATTTTCACCAACCCTACAAGTGATAGAGGACTGATCTCTAAGACATATAAAGATCCCAACAATTTTTAACAGACATGGAAAGAAAAATACTCAATTTCATTTGGAATATCAAGAAAGCTAGGATTGCCAAACCCATTTGGCTCAACAAAAGAACCTCAGTTGGCATGAGCATACTTGACTTCAAGTTATAGTATAGAGCTACAATAATAAATACAGCCTGGTAATGGCATTAAAACAGGCTTGTGGATCAATGGAATCTAATTGAAGTTCCCAACATCAACCCAAAAACCTATGAACAGCTGATCTTTGAAAAAGAGGCCCAAAATACTCATTGGGAAAATGATAGTATCTTTAACAAATGGTGTTGGCATAGCTGCAGGTAGAAGGTAGTTTGCAGAAAAATCCAAATAGATCCAATCCTATCACCCTGCACAGAACTCAAATCCAAATGGTTCAAAGACCTCAACATAAACCCAGCCACTCTGAACTTGTTAGAAAAGAAAGTGGAAAATACTTTCTAATGCATTGGCACAGGTGACCATTTACTAAATATAACACCAGTAGCACAGATACTAAGAACAACAACCAATTAATGGTTCCTCCTGAAACTGAGAAGCTTCTGTAAAGCCAAAGACACAGTCAATAAGACAAAATGACAGCATTGGTGTTACCTTGTATGTATTTCCTTTCTCTGGGCTTTTCTTCTGTAGGATTAACATTTGTTTGTGGTTTCATGGGTGTATCTGGGATCCTTGTATTGGAGATTTCCCTCTAATGCTTTCTGAAGTGCCTGAGGATTACCTAGTAGATTATTATGTGGTGAGAAGACATTAGTGGGGATTCTATCCATCTGGTGTTTTTTTAAGCTTCTTTTAACTTTATATGCATTTCTTTCTTTAGAATGGTAATGTTTATTCTATGATATTGTTGAATGTATATTCTGTGCCTTTGAGATAGCCTTCTTTTATATTATCTTTAGATTTAGATTTGGTCTTTTTATGGTTCCCAGATATCCTTGCATTGTGATTTTTTTGACTTTAGTGCTGTCTTTGACTGATACATGTACTTCCTCAATTAAATTTTTCACACTAGAGACTCTCTTTCCCTTCTCTTGTATTCTGTTGATTATACTTGTATCTGTAGTCCCTGTTTGTTTAGTCAGATTTCCATTTTCAGGATTGCTTTTGATTGTATCATTTAATTGCTTCCATTTCAATTTTAAGCCTTAAATTGTTTCTTTTACCTGTTTGATGCTTTTTCTTATGTTTCTTTAAAGAATTTGTTGATTTGTTCCAATTTTTTGTTGGTCTTTTTGTCTATTTAAGGATTTTCTTTATTTTCTCTTTAAAACTTCTATTATCTTTATAAAGTTATTTCTAAGTTCATTTATTTCTCTTTACTCTACCTTGGCATATTCAAGTCTTGCACTCATAGAACCACTAAATTCTGGGGGTTCCATATTGTTATTTATGTTATATTGTAGATTCTTTTACTGATATCTGCCACTTGCTTCCTTGGATCAGTGCAAACTTTGTATTTCAGAAATCTACTTTTGGTTTAGTCTGCTTTGGGTGTGTTTGTTTTATAGAAACCCTCTCTTGGTTCAGTCTGAGCTCTTAGTACACTTGAAGTTGACATATTCTGTGTCTCAATTAGCTGGTTTTGGACAAATGGGAGCTGTATGGTTCTGTCACAGGGATTCCCTCTTGGTCTAATAGGAACTCTTGATGTAGTATAAGCTTTTTATCCAGTATAGGCTGGTTGAAAATCTTTGTCTCAGGAAGCTGCAGAGGTTCCAAGGTAATGGGACAGCTTGGGGATGGGATAAATTTGAAGTATTAATAGGAAGTTTAAGCCTCTAGAAATCTTACCTTTTGGATCTGGCTTTGGGTCAGCAATGGGCTGTACCCTGAGATTTAGATCATGGAGACTGGGTTCTCAAGCTAAGGTTGGTCAAGTGTCACTCACTTTTTAATCTAATGGGGCCTGGTGAATTTTGTATCTCACAGAGCTTCTGAGTAAGACGGTGTAGAGATAGTTTGTAATGTAGGGTGTGTTTTGTCATTGGGGGTGTCCAATAAATCCAGGTATTAAATGGGAGTTCTGGTAAGCAGATATTTTTTCTGCTTGACTGTGTTGAGGCAGCAATTGGTTGTGCCCAAGCCTAGGTCCCTGAGACTGCATTCTGCGGCTATGTTGGGTGAAGTGTCCCTCACCTCTTGATTCATTAGGGGGTGGCAAACATTGTGCCCCAGAGAGCCACTGCATCTGAGAGTGATAGAGTGGTTTGGTGTGTGAGGTGGCTCTTGTAGGTGGTGGTATATTCAACAAACTGGAGTGTTAATGGGGAATTGTGGCCCACCGAACCCTTCTCTTCTGACCTGGGAATTGGTGAAAAATGAATGGGAGAGGTTTTGCTGATATTGCTCATGGCCTGAATCCTGAAGACTGGGCTCTCCTGCCAGAATGTGTAAAAATTAACTAACCTCTTGATCCAGTAGAGGCTAGTGAACTATTCTATAGACAGTCATTTTAACAAGAAAACTGTGGCAAGCCGCTTTCTGGCCTGCAGAATGACGAGTCACCACATGCATGATTCTTCTCGATCACACTTTATTGGAGTACAGCTCAGTTGAGATAGAATGGTGGAAGGAAGACCCCATGCCTGAAATGCAGCCTGCTTATATAGGGAAACTGGGGCACATGTAGCCATATGATTGGTGCCCAAAGTAATGCCTCATTAGCATATAGCTGGTGACAGGTCCAAAGTAATGCCTCATTAGCATATAGCTGGTGATAGGTGGTAAGGACTGTCAAATTAGCATAGTCAGGGATCACATTGGATAGGTCACTACTCAGCACCTAATTAGCATAAGTGAGGGAGGTGCAATAGCTGGGGAACATGATGCAATGTTCCAGCAAGTTGCACAAGGGCCAACCGCGCAATACTTTCCCCCTTTTTGTTTTTCTAATGGCACAAACAGGATATAGCCCATACAAGTGTTCACCTCAATATGTGCCCACCACTTGAAGGCTGTTTCCTGCTGCCAGGATCCCTGAGACGCCTTCCTGCGTGCAAGGCCAGTGAGGGCAGCAGGGTGCAAAGGCCGCCTCAGAGGAGAATGATTCCCTATAGAGGTGCAATGGCAGCTAAAGCCTCTCTGTGCAAGGGTAATCATTGTAAGTCACTAAGGGCGGAGAGCCAGGCTGCGAGGGAGTGCCCTGCATCAACAGCCAAGTGTGCCTGAGTGAGTAGGACCTTTTCATGATGTGCTCTGATGCGAATACGGTAAACCAGCCAAAGGCAAAAAACAACCCCAAATAAACAGCAGACTGCAAAGATTCCCACTCCCACCCACTCCGTGAAAAAGGAAAGGGCAGAAATGAGCCAAGAAGTGAAGTCCCCAAGTGTAACAGGCTCCAGTCTTGTAGCATTCAAACATGCGATCTGGAACTTTTGCTTGAGGATCATCTTATCGACCTCCACAGAGCAATTCCCACTTAAAAATTCTCCAATTCTTCGACTTTCATTCAAAGCATCTGAAACAACAAGAGGGGTAACACAAACATGCCCTAACTTCTATACACAGCCCACTTGTATTAGGCCATATACATCTTCAATAACCTCTTCTAGTAAATTTACTCTTTTGTTGGTGGCAAGGATACCACTCGGCAAATGGGAATTAAACTGTGCTTGCTCCTCTAAAATTTGCGAAGTTTGAGCCACAATATCATTAATTTCCTGGGCAGACTTGACTTGGCTGGCCATGGCTACACCTGCAGTAACTGCTGCAGTTGCGGAAATGGCAATGGCAACCACAATAGCGGCCATAATGCTGAAGTCCCTCTTATAACGTAACAGACTCATCATAGGGAACTGCTCTGGGCCAGCTTTCACAGGCATGAGGACAAAGGTAGGTATTCTAACAACTACTGCTGTAGTCACCACCGATCCATTCCAACACTCTGCCAACCAACAACTGCCTGAAACGGTGCAGTTTTTACTAGAATTGGTCAAGAGAAACATAAAAGGTGACTTCAAACACACAAAAGCTGCTGACCCTGTGTAATTGCTAACCTCGTTGTTATAAGATGTTAATTTCAATTTCATCCTTGTTCCATTACCTGACTTCACAACACCTGACACATTATAAACTTACCCAAGAATCCTTGCAAGTTTACAAGAGCAGAAACATCTGCACTGGCCCCTGCCTCATTAATCAATACCCAGGAAAAGAATGGCCATCCTTCAGTAAACCAAGTTGTATTATCAGATTTCTCAACATTTCCCATATAAGGACTCAAGCCAGGAGAGAATTCAAATCCTGGACTAAACTGTTTATTTCCCCAAGTTCTATCTTGGCAGGAAGTGAAGGTAGGAAAACTACTTATAAATGGTTGACAATGGGGAACAACTATAGATCTTCTGGTATTTTGTCTGTTCTTATTATTGTTTTGTAATGGAACTATCCCTTCATGAGTCAGGATCATGGTGGTAACATTCATCTCGTGATTTCCATTAACTTCTGATCCTGTGCCAGAGGAGGAACCAGTAGCTATCTGTCCCAAAGCCTCAGTCAACATATGCACGGGAACTTGATTGTCCTTTAGGGGGTTTACCCAATAAGTCAAGTTTTTTCTGGCTAAAAAAAATACAGTCATCATTCTCTTTAAGACTAAAGCAAAGTGATTGATTCAAATTAATATTACTAGCATTATATTCTGCCCAAACCATGGAAAGGGGCTGGGCACAAGGGACATCCAATTCACATGAAGTGGAAAATATCATAGGGAGAACTCTGGACTGAGCATGGACTGGCATAGGTAATGTCCAAGTCTGACTAATCCCCCAGAGTATCATCTTTTCTGCCTGAATCAGGGGAAGACGGTCAGGAGTGTCCATACCAGCATCATCCTTAGAGTTGTCCTCAACACATCTCATCAATCTTGATGGCACCCAGACTGGCTCCTGATTCTGTGGATAAACACATAAAGATGCCCTGGATGGAACGATAACATGATCTGGGCCCTGCCATTGATTAGAAAGTATATCCTTCCACATAACTTTGCCTTGATTGTTGGGTTCTGACATCATATGAGGTTTGGCAATGGTTTCATTTTTATCATTTAAATTTAGAAAATATATAGTGAATAAAGCAAGAGGGAGCCTTTGTTTGGGGGTGCAATTCTCTGCTATTCCCCCTTTTTGTTTTTGCAGGAAGTCCTTGAGCGTACAATGCATACGCTCTATTATCCCTTGCCCTTGTGGATTATAGGGCAGGCCTGTGATATGTTTCACTTGCATTTTGTGACAAAATGAGGCAAAACTCTTAGATGCATAGGCTGGCCCGTTGTCTGTTTTCAGTGTATCGGGCTTGGCCCAACCAGCCCAAGCTTCAAGGCAGTGGGTAATGACATTGTGAACCCTTTCCCAAGAAAGAGGTGTAGCGTGCATTACCCCAGAACATGTATCAATTGAGACATGCACATACTGAAGCTTTCCAAAGGATGGAACATGGGTAACATCCATCTGCCAAATTTCAAGTGGAAAAATGCCTCTGGGATTAACCCCTATTTTCTGAGCAGGCAAGAACTGCACACAAGCAGAACAGCTTTTCACAATATTCCTAGGTATCTCCCTAGAAATTTTAAATTTAGTTCTTAAAACAGCAGAGAAAACATGGTATAAGCTATGAAACTCTTGCACTTGTGTTTCAGAGTCCAATGCCACAAAAGTGTGTGTTGCCAGATCAACTTGTTCATTGGCCTTTGCCATAGGACCAGGTAAGAAAGAGTGAGCTTGGATATGGGTAATATAAAAGGGATTGGATCAATGGAAAAATCTCACCTCTTATTCCTGCTAAAAGTGAGGCTACCATACTAGAGGGTTTAATATAGGAAACAATTTCTAAATTTTTAACAGCATTCACCACATATGATGAATCAGATACCAAATTAAAAGACTCAGGAAAACATTTAAAAACCTCTAAAACTATTTGGCATTCTACTATTTGGGAAGCATTTGGACGGCACTCAATAGTTACAGATGAGCCTCCTTGCACCATATAGGCTCCCTTCCCAGTCTTAGACCCATCTGTGTAGATGGATAAGGCATTGCTCAACAGTTGCTCCCTTGTGATCTGAGGGAACACCACAGGCTGCTGAACTACGAATCTTAAAAGTTCACTCTTGGGCAAATGATTATCAATTGTACCAGAAAAGGCACAAACCAATATATCCCATTCTGAGGTAGTGCCAGCCAATATCTCTACTTGTTCTTTTGTATAAGGGACTATAAGTCAGTCAGGTGTCTTAGAAAAAGATGCAATAGATTGTTTAATGCCTAATAATGCAACCTCAGCCATCATGGATGGATAGTGGGACAAGGTTCTCATCCCTGTAGATTTAGTATGAATCCACAGTAGAGGCCCTTCTTGCCAAAGAACACCAGTTGGAAAGCCTAAAGTGGGGAGGATACACATCCAAATGGGCTTGGATTCATCACAGCACACCAACTGTGCGCTAGTTATTGCTTGCTCTACCTTTTGAAGTGTTATCTGAACCTCTGGGTTATCTGGCATGGGGAATTAAGATCTGGATTTCCCTCTAAAATATCAAATATGGGTTTAAGCTCACAGCGAGTTAATTTCAAATATGGCTGAATCCAATTTATATCCCCAAGCAATGTTTGAAAATCATTTAAAGTCCTTAAGCAATTGGTCCTAATTTCTACCTTTTGTGGTCTAACATGGGCATTCTGAATAATAGCTCCTAAAAATTCAATAACTCCTCCCTTCTGTATCTTCTCTGGAGCAATAAATAAACTTTTATCTTTTAATTCCTTGGTTAACAAACTTAACGCTAATTCTAACAATTCCATAGAAGAGGCTGCAAGCAAAATATCATCCATATAATGTACAATTCTAACACGGGAAAATTTATCTCTTACTGGTTGTAAAGCTCTATCTACATAAAGTGGACACATTGTAGGGTTATTGGCCATACCTTGAGGAAGAACAATCCACTGATATCGCTTATCGGGCTGTTCATGATTAATAGAGGGTAAAGAGGGTAAAGTAAAAGCAAATCTTTCCTTATCCTGACTATTTAGGGGAATGGAAAAGAAACAATCTTTAATATCTACTGCTACAACAGACCAGTTCTTTGGAATAGCTGTTAAGGCTGGTAGACCCCTCTGAATGGGTCCCATGACTTGCATTTGTTGATTTGTGGTGTGCAGATCATGAAGTAAGCACCATTTTCCTGATTTTTTTTCTCATAACAAATATGGGAGTATTCCAGGGGGACTGCGAGGGCTCTAAGTGCCCCAGCGGTAACTGTTCCTGAACCAACATAGAGGCTGCATCAAATTTTTCTTTCGACAGAGGCCACTGAGGTACCCACACAGGTGCAGTGGTCATCCATGAGATAGGAATCATAGGCTCAGTAGCCCCTGTGAAAAACCCAAGCTTTGCCGATTTCCGTTTCCTTGAGCCTCTATTGGTGCAGTAATGCCTTGTAAATTACACCCTAACCTTTTGCTAAGAACAAACCCTGATCTAATCATGATATTTTTTGCTGTGTCAGAATAATCATTAGTAAGCTTAAGATTCATTTGACTTTGGATATCCCTGCCCCATAGATTGATTGGCAGTCCTTCAACCACAAAAGGCTGAAACTTCCCATTTTGGTCCTCTGTTTTCCATGTCAAGTCCTTAGAGCTGATTCTAGGAGCATCTGCGTAACCTAAACCTTGCAAGGTCTGTGAAGATGTCTGAAGTGGCCATGATTGTGGCCAATCTCTAATTGTAATTATACTTCTATCTGCTCCAGTATCTACCAATCCTTGAAATTTTCTCCCTTCTATTATAAGATCAAGCATAGGGCAGTAGTGAAGAGATAGTGACAGAAAAGCCAAATCAACTCCAGTGGATCCAAAGCCCTTGGATCCCCGTTTTTCTGAGTATGTGGGGTAACTGTCGTGGAAAGAGGGCAAGACTAATAATTGTGCAATGCGATCACCAGGGGTTATGGTAATTATAACTCGAGGGGATTGACACATTACTTTGATGACTCCAGTATAATCTGGGTCAATAACTCCAGACATGACAATAAGTCCCTGTAAGGTAGAAGAGGAGCGACCTAACACTAGCCCAACTGTCCCTTTGGGGAGCGGCCCTTGCATGTCTGTGTCTAAGGGTTGTATTCCCATGCCTGTTGTTAATACCATTCTGGAGGTGGCACGGAGGTCCAGCCCTGCAGAGCCTGATGTGGCTCATCGCAGGGTCTGAGTGGTTGGAAATTCACTTCCTCTCGTGGGCCCCAAATAATTTTTGGCCCTGAGACCAAGGGCCTGCTACCCCGTTTTTTGGACTAACTACGTGGGCAGCAGGTTGAATGGGTTGCCCATTAATGTCCTTAACAGACCTACATTCGTTGGCCCAGTGTTTGCCCTTTTTACATCTTGGATATGTCCCTGGAGACATCACTGTTTGAGACAGTTTTGTCCTTTTCATGGGGGCAGCCTCTTGACACTGTCTTTTAATATGCCCAGGCTTGCTGCACCAAAAACACACCCCGCTGCTGTTAGAACTTTTATTACCGCGAGAAGCAGCCATCACAGCAGTGGCGAGTCCCGCATTTGATAAAGGTCCTCTGATTTCTCAGCACATTTTCATCCAATATTCTAGGTCCTTTCCTTTGTGCTGGGTGATAGCCCTATGGCAGTCTTTTGTACACTGCTCATAAACTAATTGCTTTACTAGCGGCAGTGCGGTTTCCACATTACCAAAAATTTGCCCCGTTCTATCCATCATTCGAGCTACAAGGTCAGAAAATGGTTCAGTACTGCACTGTATTATTTTGGTTATGTTCCCCGTGACCTCCCCCTTATTGGGGAGGGCTTGCTAAGCCCTCATATTTATGGTGTTTATTTGATTATAAACTTCCACAGGATATGCTGTCTGATTATTTACTCATTGTCCTTGCCCTAACAGCATATCTTCACTCCATGCTGGCTGCCCATTGGCAGTGTTCTCCCGGGCCTGACTATGTGCCCGATCAGTCACAATTGACTTCCAGTCTAAATATTGCCTCATAGTTAAGCAGGCTCTGGCAATGTCTTGCCAATCAGTGGGTGTTAAGGCATTGCACATAATGTGCTGCAGCAACATGATGGTATAGTTGGCAGCTACACCATCTCTTCTTGCTGCCTCTGCAAGGTCTTTAATAATCTTATGGTCAATTACTTCATAATATCGGCTATGTGTGGCTGGATCCTCAAACACAGGTAGGGCTGTGGTCACTCCAGACCACGCTTCCTGGGGGATGAATGTGCATCCCAACTTGTTCACTAAAGGAGGAGGGGCAGTAGCTCTAGCCTTTACGAGATTGAAAGGCGGTGATCAGCCGAGTGGCAGGGGATCGTAGTGTTCTTGCTCATAGACTGCAACTGCCTCCTCTAGATCTTCCTCCTCCTGAGGGTCTAGCTCATCTTGAGATATATATAAATCTTTAAATTCATCTAGGACTGGGTACAGTCCTGACATTGGTTCTGAATTTTTCTTTTCCTTTTTCTTTTTCTTAGGCCTATCTTTTGTAGTACCTGCACCTCTTTTTTCTGATGCACTATCCTGGCATATACTGAGAGCCTTACATCCTCGCTGAATAATGTCTTCATATTCTCCATCCTTTAGGCAATAATAGATCATACACCATAGTGGAAGGGTGCCTCGAGAAAGAGTTCCCTCAGTGTTATGTTTCTCTAGATCCCTGCCAAGTTTTTCTCATGATGGAATAGTCAAACTGCCTGATACCCCGAACCACGGTGCACTGCTTTTGATATTTTCCAGCAACTGGCTTATGGTTCTGTGGGAAAGCTTTAGCCCTTGGCTACTCAATATAGTCTGAATAGATTCATGGAACTCAGTCATGGGGTAGGCAGACAATTTGTTCCCCATCTTGTCCTCTGATCTATGAGTGGTTTATTAGATCGGACACATGTTTTATTTATCACATGGCCAGGGAAGGCACTCCTTGCCAGGTTGGTGGCACTGCAGCCACAAGCAGGCAAGAAAAATCAGGACAACTAGGATGAAAAAAACTGCAGCAAAGATCTCAGGCTCTAGACCTCCCAGAAGCACCCGCATATCTGGACGTACTAATTACTGATGGTCCACTCTGTGTCAAGTTCTGAATCAGTCTTCCCTGCAGGGCGTGAAGATTCCCGGGTTTCAGCACCACTTGTGGTGAGCCGCTTTCTGGCCTGCAGAATGACGAGTCACCACGTGCACGATTCTTCTCGGATCACACTTTATTGGAGTACAGCTCAGTTGAGATAGAATGGTGGAAGAAAGACCCCATGCCTAAAATGCAGCCTGCTTATATAGGGAAACTGGGACTCGTGTAGCCATATGATTGGCACCCAAAGTAATGCCTCATTAGCATATAGCTGGTGATAGGTGGTAAGGAGTGCCAAATTAGCATGGTCAGGGATCACATCAGATAGGTCACACTACTCAGCGCCTAATTAGCATAAGCAGCAGAGGTGCAATAGCTGGAGAACATGATGCAATGTTCCAGCAAGTTGTGCAAGGGCCAACTGCACCCTACAGAAAACAAACTTTCAAATAAAATAACCTATTGCAGATGGATAGAATTTCAGCATGGCATGGGAGAATCAATCATAGACCAGAACAGGCTGGGACAGCTAGCTACAGAGATATATGCCAAAGTGAAGGCAGATTGCAATCAGTTAAAAGGGGAGGTTAAATGTTTAATTAGTCAGATTCTCAAGCCCAGAGGACATCTGCAAATAAGCTGAAAGATCTATAGAAATTTCTTTTCTTTGAAATGGTATTTATAAGGTTCCATAAAAATGTCTGATGTGCATAATGTATAAACAAGCAGAAAGCACTGAATGCTAAATTTACTCAAAAAGAGAGTGTGACAGATATTTTGAGAGAGAGAAGGGGGAGGAAGGAGAAGTGACACAGGTATTTATCATAGTAATAGGAAAAAACAGCTTAAAGAGCAGTAATGAAAGTGAAAGTGCAGAAATCTTATTTGACTTTCAAATAGCATAAGTCATACAGACCAAAAAACTGCACTTTTATCTCCTGCCATTGCAAGCTAAATACCTAAACACATATAGTTAAAACATTTCTTTTCAGAAATGTAAAAGATCTGTTTTTTTTTATTTTCTTTTCCTGTATGATTTTTACTCTGTTTTAACTCTGTCTGATTTATTTTGAAAAAAAAAAAACACAAAGAGAAAAGTTTAAAGAGGTTAGGAACTACCCTCCTGTCTTTCCCAGTGCTTCCAACCAAGGGATGGGCAGCATTCTCAAGTTTGAGCTATCTGAGGCTGACCAGTAGAGAGTGTCTCTTGATAACTCCCAGACGGTGACACATGAGGTTTCACTTCATTGGAAATTACTGGTTTCCTCCCAGCTATTTTTGGGATTATCCTTTTATTGCTCCTGTTTGAGAACTAGAATAAACATACACACCTTCTGATGATAACTTTTTTTTCTTCTTAAAAATGGTCTCTGATTCCTTTTGTTCACTCAAATACATATGTAGTATTATGAATGAGACTCAGAGCCAAATATTGGGGGAAGGTGGAAATATCAAAGAGAAGAAGCACCACAGTCAATTCTCACCCAGGTGTCTTACAACATCCTCAGCCTCACTCCTTGTTGCTTCTGTCAGTCACTTGTGTTGGTAGCTTCTCCCAGTTGCTTCTGGCATCTCTGTGTTTCTACAAGTCCTTATCTACCCATCCAGGTTAAGATTAAAGGTGTGTAGCCTTGAACTCTCAGAAACAGAAGATCTGTCTCTGGAGTTGTGGGATCAAGTGTGGAGGTCACCACTCCCTGGCTTTCCCTTTGCTGGGATTAAAAGTGTGTGTAAGTGACTTAGCTGTTTATCTTTGTATTCAAGGTTTAAGAATTTCCTGACCTCTCTGCCTAGGATTTGTCTGGGTAACCTCTCCCCAGTATTCAGGTTTTATTAAATATGTAATACACATCCATATATCCCCTTTTGTGTCAAAAATAAAAGAAGGAAGTCATAACTAATACGGGAAAGACTATATACAATAGGTACAATAATAATGTACAAAAATATACCACAAGAAATGTGGTTTTTACACAATGTTGTAATTACACAAGAAATGTCCAGTTCATTAACGATTGACAGGTTTGAAGAAAATATTCCATTATTTATCCTATTGGTAAGTCCAAAGGCCTGTGCATAATCCACTTTGTATCTAACTTGTATTACTAACTAAAAACTATATTGTGACATCTCTTAAGCTTACATTAACTATTCTTTTTCTAAAACTTACACTAGATAACTATAACTATTAACTATCTCATCTTCAAATTCCTCATAGACCCAAGAAGAAAATATTAAGAAAATAGTAATTTCCAAAAATGTAAGAAATGAAATAGCTAGCTGCCTTTACAGTCATCCAAAGTTCTTCTGTGTTGTTGAAACATCCATCTTTGGTCTACAGGCTTAGCATGTCTGACAGATTTCCCTGGCAAGCAGGACATTCCCAAAGTCCTTTCTACCTTCTCTTGGCAGGGTTCAGCAATTCTTTTGCGTGTTTCTCTTGTTTGTCCATTTTCAATTTCATATTGTCAACTGTCAAGGTAAGAGTATTTTCTTGCCCAGTAGCTAACCTTTGTCAATAGGAAGGTCAACTCATGTAGAGTTCCCTTGATGTCCATAATCTTCTCTGAGGTGCATTGGTACTACCAGAAGAAGATGTCACATTGTCAAAAAATAGTAACCTATGTTTTTGAAATTTCATAAATGCCAAATTCTATGGATCTTTGAAGTGCTTGAAAAAGACCTGTCCAACTAAAACATATCTGATCTTGAAAACATATATAATATGACTATAAATTTGATTGTAATGTCTAAATACTAACTTGCATTTTTTATATCCTAATTAGTTGGTAATAATAACTTTCTTGGACTATAAATTTGTATTATACTGCACAATAACTTGAATAAACAGGAATATATGTACAATGATAAAATTAATCTCAACCTTATATCAATATACACAATTTGTATACAATATACAAAAATCAAATCCATTGTAAATTATTTAAAGCTAGTAATTTCTTTTTTAAAAAAGAAGATTCAAAACCAAAAAAACCCAAAAGACAAGAAAAGTAGATTCAATTATCTACCCTTTTATCCTATTATATCTATATCATTTTTATTCTTTTTTAAAAACAAGAACCCTAAGTCTAATCTCTCTTGTTTAGCTTTTTCCTAACCATTAACAATAACTATTTTAACCAATTACCTTAAACAAAGATAATCATTCATAACCCATTAGAAGACCAAAACCCCCCACCCTTCCTTTTGGGAAAGTGGGTGTCATGTTCTTAAATTTACTTCCAATGGTCTGGTGGGCAACAGCATCATTATAGGATCCTTAAAAGTGTTGTTGATTGTCATGTCCTGAAATGTGTAGCTGTATCATTTTAATCCATTCTGCATAGCAGGAAATTGCATGGCATATCTCAAGTCCTGGTTACTGTAGTCTGTGAATCTGGTTCATTTGAGCTAGCACAAAATGTGCTGAGTAGTATGTAGTCTAAATCTGATCTTTGGTTAATGTTTTTCAGCCTGGTGCCTTTGTCATAGTCCATGTGCTATCCTCATTGTGGGTCCCCATTTTCCTATTGAATATTTCAAGTTCACAATTAGTCATTGTCATGGATCACTGTAGAAAACTGATAAAAGCCTAAAACCTAACACAATATACAGAAAGCTAAATGCATACATTTTTATTCAGGATAACATAAATGACAATAGAACTGTCCCCTCTTTTTAGTCATTCTTCAGTCCCATGGTAGGTGGTTCTTCTGATATGATGCAGAGATTTTGCCTTTTTCTTTTAGCAAGTAAGTATGCTTGGGTTTAGAGAAGGAAAGAGCCACACTACAACTCCAAAGCCAGCCTTAATTTAAAAACTCACTAGTGTAGGCATAAAAACAGACTTGTGAATCAATGGAATAGACTTGAGGATATAGGTATTGATGCAAATCCCTATGAACACCACATCTTTGACAAAGAGGCCTAAAATATTCAATGGAAAAATTATAGTATCTTCAACAAATGGTGTTTGCATAGCTGGTTGATAGTGTGTACAAAAATGCAAACAAATTCAAGCCTGTCACCCTGCACAAAACTGAAATCCAAGTGGATCAAAGACCTCAACATAAACCCAGACACTCTGAGTTGACAGAAAAGAAAGTGGGAAATACCGTTCTATGAACTGGCACAGGTGACCAAATTACTAACTATAACACCAGTGGCATGGAAACTAAGTTCAACAATCAATAAATGGGATCTCCTCAAACTGAGAAGCTTCTGTAAAGACAAGGATTCTGTCAATTGGACAAAATGACAGCTTACAGAATGCGAAAAGATTTTCACCAACCCTACATGTGATAAATAATTGATTTCTAAAATATATCAAGAACACAAGAATCTAGAGCCCAAAATCTTGAATAACCCAATCAAAAAGTGGGGTTCAGAACTAAAAAGGAAATTCTCAGCAGAATTATGAATGATTGAAAGGCACTTGAAAAAGTGCTCAGCATCTTTAGCCATCAGAGAAATGCAAATCAAAACAACTTTAAGATACCACGTGATAACTGTCAGATTGGTTTAAGATAAAAGACACAGATAACAGCCTGTGCTAGAGAAGATGTAGAGCAAGGGGAACACTCCTCCATTGTTGCTGGGAGTGTAAGCTTATTCAGCCACTCTGGAATGTGGTATGGCAATTTCTCAGAACACTGGTAATCCATCTCCCAAAGAATCCAGCAATACCACCTCTGGGTGTATACCCTAATGATCACAGTAGCACTCCAAAGGCATTAGCTCAACTATGTTCATAGCAGCATTAATTGTAATAGCAAGAACCTGGAAACAACCTAGATGCCCCTCAACTGAAGAATGGATTAAAAACTGTGGTATATCTATACAAAGGAGTACTACTCAGCGGTAATAAAAGATGATAACGTAAAATTTGCAGGCAAATTAATGCATTTGGGGAATATCCTCCTTAGCAAGGTATCTCAAACCCAGAAAGGTAAGAAGGATGTACTCAATCATTAGCAGACTCTAAACAAACCAAACAAAAGAAAGACAAACAGACAAACAAAATATTCAACAAAAAAACAAAACAAAACAAAAAAGAGACTCAGGTGGCATCACCATATTCAACTTCAAATTATACTGTATAGCTACAGTAATAAAAACAGCTTCATATTGGCATTAAAAACAGAGCTTTGGATGGATAGAATCAAATTGAAGACCCAGATATTAACCCACACACATATGAACAATTGATTTTTAACAAAGAGGCCAAAAATAGTCAATGGAAGAAGGATAGTATCTTCAACAAATGGTGTTGTCATAGCTAAGTTGTAGGGTATAGAAAAATGAAAATAGATCCAAACTTATCACTTTGGAAAATCTTAAATGCAAGTGGGTCAAAGACCTCAACATAAACCCAGCTACACTGAACTTGATAGAAAAAAAAGTAGGAAATACCCTCCAATGCATTGGCACTGGTAACTACTTCTTATATATAATACCAGTAGCACAGATACTAAGAATAGCAATCAGTAAGTGGTATCTCATGAAACTGAGAAGCTTATGTATGGCCAAGGACACAGTGAATAAGATAAAATGACAGCCTTCAGAATGGGAAAATGTTCTTACCAAACGTACAAGTGACAAAGGATTGATCTCTAAAATATATCAAGAACACAGGAATCTAGAACCCAAAACCTTGAATAACCCAATCAAAAATTGGGGTTCAGAACTGAAAAGGTAATTCTCAGCAGAAGAATTACAAATGGCTGAAAGGCACTTGAAAAAGTGCTCATCATCTTTAGCCATCAGAGAAATGCAAATCAAAACAACTTTGAGATACCACCTGACACTTATCAGATTGGCTAAGATAAAAGGGACAGATGACAGCCTGTGCTGGTGAGGTTGTAGAGCAAGGGGAACACTCCTCCATTTTTGGTGGGAGTGTAAGCTTGTTCAGCCACTCTGAAAAGTGGTATGGCAGTTTCTCAGAACACTGATAATCCATCTCCCAAAGGATCCAGCAATACCACCTCTGGATATATACCCTGAAGATCACAGTAGCACTCCAAAGGCATTAGCTCAACTATGTTCATAGCAGCATTATTTGTAATAGCAAGAACCTGGAAACAACCTAGATGTATCTCAACTGAAGAATGGATTAACAAACTGTGGTACATCTACACAATGCAATGCTATTGAGCAGAAAAAAAAAAACTGGTAACCTATAATTTGCAGGCAAATGGATATATATATATATATGTATATATATTTATATGTATATGTATATAACATCCTCCTGAGTGAGGTATCACAATCCCTAAAATGTAAGCATGGGATGTACTTACTCTTACTCATTGTGGACTTTAAAAATTAAAACATGCATGATGCCATTGTACACAAGACTCAAGGCTAGAACATAGCTCAATGACACAATGCTTCACTTCTACATTGATGGCCTCTGACAGGAGTGTGGGTGAGGAAAGCTTTGTTTTTCTTTAAGGATCTGATCATAGGGAGTTTAATTATGCTCCATTAAGTAAATGAAAAGCATGAATGGGTAGTTTTGTAAATGGGGAGATCATAAGTATGGAAATTATTGTGAGAGGTCTGATAACTTGAGTTTGATGGAGTGCATGATGTAAAATCACCAGATAGTATATACACACACATATATATATATATATAAAGAAATAAATATTAGCAAGCATTTATACTGGCTTATACAATTCAGAAAGTTCCATGGTAAGTGTGCATGAACCATAAGTTATTCCTACATTATTTGACTCAATACCTGTGTATGTTTATCACAATGAGCTATCAGATTGTACTCACACTACAAATTTATTGGTGTTTTACAATTCCCAGATGCTCATTATTTTATTTTCTCATTTTCTTATTATTCATTTTCACTGTGATATGTGACTCTCATCTCCCAAATTATCAAAAACTTTTGAATGTACATTGTTAATATGTACCATATTTTTATTCCATTCTTCAGCTGAGGGGCATCTAGGTTGTATCCCAGTTCTGGCTATTACAAATAATGCTGATATAATGATATTTGAGCAAATGTTCTTGAAGTATCAATGTACATTATTTGGATGTATGCCCAAGATTGATAGTGCTGGATCCTTGGGTAGATTGAATCCCAGTGTGGGGAGAAACTGCAATACTATATTTCAAAGTAGCTATACAACTTCACATTCTCAGCAACAATAAATGAGTTTTCCCTTTACTCCACATCTCCTCTAGCATAGGCTTTTATTAATGTTTTTCATTATAGATACTCTCTCATGTGTAAGATGATATTTCAAAGTTTTTTTAATTTGCAATTCCCTAAGATCTAATAATGTTGAACATTTCTTTAACTATCTGTCACCATTTGAGATTCTTTTGTTGAGAATTCTCTATATCCCTTTGTACTGCATTTTAATTGGACTACTCAGCTGTTTAATTTCTATTTTATTGGGTTCTTTATATATTTTGAAGAATAGTCATTGGTCTGATATAGGGTTGCTAAAGACCTCTTCCTATCCTTCAGATGTTTTTTTTTCTCCTTTTTGACCACATTTTTTTTTTTACTTACAGAAGTGTTTTTCAATATCAGAAGGTTCTATTTCTTAATTCTCAGTGTCTATGCTACTGGTAATATATTTAAAAAATGGGTTGCTGTTCCAATGCATTCCAGACTATTTCTTATTTTTTTTCCTATCAGGTTCAGTGTAACTGGTTTAAGTTGAGGTCTTTGAGACAGGCACAAATACTTGGGTTTAAGGTCAGGCTGGTCGATAAACCTAGTCCCAGGATATCCAGGGCTAAACACACACACACACAAACACACACAGAATCAGATAAAATCTCCTGCCAAATGAAACTGTCTTAGTTAAGGTTACTATTTGTGTGAAAAGAGACAATGACCACTGCAACTCATATAAAGAAACATTGACTTGTGTGTCTCATAGTTTAGAAGTTCAGTAAATTGGCATCATAGTGAGACATAGTGGTATAAAGCAGACATGATGCTGCTGTTGAAAGTCATTAGAATGCTATTAGAATTCTACCTCTTTAATCCATAGGCAAAAGGAGGTAAACTGCCTCAGGACATGAGGTTTTAGAGTTCAACCTGTGCATCCACAGTGACATACTTCCTCCAACAAGACCACATTTTCAACAAGGCCGTACCAACTTAGACTACTACTCATGATCTTGTGGATCTTATGAAATTTTATTTAAATCACCACATTATTCAAATGATATTTTAGAAAAGCAAATGCAACTGTGGAGGAGGTCAAGGCTTGATAGACATATGTTGGCTATTCTTGTGCATTCTAGAGTCTTTTAAGAATTATTAAGCTGGATGTGTCTGAGAGTGAGTATATAGATTTGTAATTTATATGTGTGTATGTACATGGAAAGTAGCAAAAGATCTTATTAAAATAAAATTGATTAGGTTTATATGAAATGTAGTAAGGAGAAAGTGAGAGGTAAACATTAAATAATGTTGATGTGTGAATAAATGAAAATAAATGAACTAAATAAATTTTCCTTTAGTTTTGTCCTCATCTAGCAGTAGGAATGCCTTACTAATGAGTTTTATTCATAAAAACAGTCAAGGTAAAACAAACAAACAAAAAAACTGTATATATTTACCATTTAAAAGCCTGACCTTTTGATTTCATCAATTTTGAGAACAAACATATTCCTCCTCTTCTAATATTTTGGAAGTTGCTTGCTTAACCATGCTATTTACTTAATATTATTTCTTTCGTGGATCTCTGAGGAATTTGAAGATGAGATAGTTAATAGTTATTATATTCTAGTGACTGTTTTAGAAAAGAAACTCACTTAGAAGTAAAGTATATAAGTTTAAGAGACCTCATCAAAATAAAGTTTTTCGTTAGTAATAAAAGTTAGATACAAAGTGGATTAGGTACAATCCTTTGGATTTACCAAAATTGAACAAGTAATGAAATATTTTCTTTGAATTTGTCAATTGTTAATCAACTGGATATTTCTCACTTAGCTATTGTTTGTATATATTGTATATAATTATTATACCTACTGTATATGGTTTTTCTTATGTGAGTTATAACTTTCTTGTTTTACTTTTGACACAGAAAGGGATATGTGGTAATATGTTACATATTTAATAAAATCTAGCATATCAAGAGTCACAAACCAGAGGTAGCACTGAGAGTTCCAGCGATAACAGAGCAGTGGTAACTCACTTAGCTCTGGGAGTTCTGAATGTCTGGGAGTTCTGGATCTCTGTGAGTAGGAGGCTAAACCACTAGACTTCAGTGGCACACACCTTTAATTCCTGCTTGGAGAAAGCCAAAAGTGGCACCTCCACCTTTTTCCCATAACTCCAAAAACAGAGATCTGTCTGTTTCTGTGAGTTCGAGGCTGAGCTGACTACCAAACAAAGTAGCTATTGCCTTTAATCTTAACCTGGAATGGAAACAGCTGGTCAAAGAAGATATTTAGGATAAGCTTAGGAAAACAGCAAGCAATTGTAATTGGCCCAGAGCAAAGCTGAGGAAGCTGAAAGATAGGTGAGTGATATTTGACTATGGTGTTTCCTCTCTCTAATATTTCACCCATTATCCAATATCTGGTTCTGAGTCTCTTTCACTAAAACCAGAATTTAAACATGTACATGATGCATAAGCCCTTAATATAAGGAGACAAGCACATGTGCAAATGGCAAAATAAGTATTATTATAGATTCAAGAATTGAATCTAACCTGCAAGGATTTTGTAAATGATATTTACTAGGAATGACTTTATTAAGAACTCAGTCACAATACAATTTATTATCAAAAATGTATCTTTAAGAAAATGTGACATGTCAAACATTTTTAAGGAGTAGAAGGAAATCAATGACATTGATGTATTCTCCCTTAAAACATTAGATTAGTTTATGTATGAAATCTTATGTTAGTTATTAAAATGGCTGCATTACCTTGCTTCTTAAATTTATTTTCTTGACATATTTTTTTTCAGTCATTTGCCCTGAGGTAATGATGTGTTTAAATGTTGAGGTGGGTTTCTAAATTCCAGAAATATTGGTCTTAATTTCACATTCATTCTTTTATTCTGTGTCTTTGTTATTTGTAAAAAAGTACCCAGTGATATTGACAGATATTAACAGACTACTCACAAGATATATGGCATTAACACAAGCTAACACAAATCTATGCTGGAGTTTGCAGCAGCAATAGCATAGCTCTGGAAAAAAAAATAGTGTCTTGACTCTTTAGGAGTTGGGCTATACCTGAAGTTGCAATAGGACAGCTCCGGAAAAAAATATTCTGAATTGTCAAAAAATCATGCTATACTTAAAGCTAGGATGCAATGGGTGATGATTTCCACATAGGATATAGCAATTCTGCTATTCTCCTAGTGAGATACTTTATAGCTAACTTTTTACCACCAACATCCCTTAAGGAAGCTTACAAGCAAACTATGCCTATTCTTGACTCAGGCAAAAAATTTTGTTTCTTTTGTTGTAATCTGCTTGAAAAAAATGCTTGCAGAAGTGTAACAATTTATTCCAGATAAGATTAATAGTTTTTTTTTGTTTTTGTTTTTGGTTTTATTTTTTTAGTTTTAGCCTTCATTAGCCTCTTTAATGGAATGTCTTAGTGAAGAGTTTTTTTTTTCTGATCATCTCCCATAAAGAACACCTCAGCACCCTCTCCAATCTTCACAATAAGATGTGAGTGACAATCCACCAGGCCCAAGCAGAGATCCTATTCTTTAGAACCCTGGCCATGGGAAACATCCATTAAACCCCCCTGCTGTCCCAAAGACCCAGTAAAATCCCATTTTCTGGACACCCCTAGCTACAAAACCCCTGACAAATCTCACAACCCATAACATTACCTGGTGACCTAAGCAGCAACCAGAAGCCCATAAATACTTCCCACCCATGAGACTAAAAGATAATCTTCACTTACCAGACTAAAAGACTAAGACAGTTCCACAGTTCCTATTGAATTAGAAGTGACCTCCTGAGACCCTCAGGTCTACTTCCTTAAAACCTACTGAATCAAAAGCAGCATCTGAGACCCACAGTGTGTCAGGACCTACTGGATAAAAGGAAGATCACTGTGACACAGAATACACTATCTCTAAGTAGAACAAGAATGCAGATTGAACTAAGAGAGGCTTTCTGAGACATAGACACACCCATAACAGACTGCATCAGATTAAGGTCCCTAAAACAAAGAAAAACACTGCAATGATCCTAAAAAACAATGGGCAGATTTCAGTGCAAGAACACATACAACAAAATAAAGAACAACCTGGATATACTTGACTCTGGTGGTTTACTGTAGAGAGCTGTGTACAGCCACACCTTAAGATGGTGCTGGCCTTGAGCACTCTCTATGGTAAACAACTCCATATTTGGCTAAGGCCAAGGATCTGGCTTGCTTCCGCATATCTGAGCCTATTTGTGATGCCCACATGGCTATCTTGGATTAGAAGCCCTGAGGGTATTTAGCTAAGAGCAGGCTTCTCCCCCAGGGTCATTCATCAGAAGAAACTAGATTGTTAAAAGGACCTGAATAAACTGCAGAAAGAAGGATCCGGTGTTGCATCTTCCTTGCTGGCGAGGTTGCGTGTGACAAGTGGTGCCAAAACCCGGGAATAAGAATGAAACTTGCACCAATGAACGACAGGATTCAGAACTCTATGCAGTCGGGGCGGGGGGAGGTGCACCAGTAAGTCCCAGGTAAATTGGGATCCACGATTAAAGCAGGGTAGCTCTGACCTGTAGATAAAGGCGGAGAAGAGGGAGCTCACTGACGAGTGGGTGTAACCTCTTGTATCTGTGGATGCACATCAACCTTGTGCTCAAGGTAAAAGTAACAGCATTTTCGGCTCAAAGTTAAAGTAAAAGCAATTGCAAATTTTGGCTTAAAGTGACAGTAACAATAGTTGCAAACTTGAGCTTAAAGTGAAAGTAACAGCAATAGCAAAGCTGGGGTTGTTTGGTAAAAGCTCAGAAAAGATTTTTAAAATAAGGAGTAAAGGTCATATAAGGATGGGTCTTCAACCTCACATCCAATTTTTTGGCTCTGCAAGAGCTGCTACATTCTAAGGATCTTAAAATTAAGGCAATTATTTTAGAAAGATTTTTACAGGAATATGATTTAGTTGCACCATGGTTTGCAGTATCTGGCAACCTTACAGTTGCTTCATGGGAGAAACTAGGAAGGGATCTAGATTTTGCCTATGAGCAGGGGACACTTAAGGCAGGGGTAAGACCCATCTGGAAGTTGATTAGGGGGTGCCTAGAAGATCAGAGATGCATTGCAGCATTGGAGGAAGGACAGACAGCATTAGACCAGATGACGGATGAGCTTTCTGAAGAAACAAAGAGATTGAGGGACGAGCAAGTGAGGAGAAAGGGAGGACTTTATCCTGACTTAGAGGCCCTCGATATCTCAGATCTGCAAGGACAGAGCTCAGAAGAGGAGGAGGAGCTAGGTAGATCAGTCCAGAAGAAGAAGGAGGGAATGAAAGAGCTTTGGCTCAATGTTAGCCACAGACCTATGCTTCTTGATCCACCACCCTATAAAGATGGACGAGGGGCCAAGTGTATTCATTCCTTCCATCCTAAGGTCTGGCGAGAAGTGTGATTATAAATGCAGCTTGCCTGCCCAGTGTTTCAGGACATGCAGGGTAATCGCTATGAGGAACCACTAGATTTTAAAGTGACCAAGTCTCTAGCAGAGTCAGTCTGGACATATGGGATTGCTGCCTCCTTTACCGTAGCCCAAGTGGAAGCCTTGAATAGGCACTGCATGACTCCTGCTGATTGGCAGAATCTCACACAGGCTTTCCTGAGCCCAGGGCAGTATCTAGATTGGAGAGCCTTTTTAATTGAGTATGCTTATGAAGAGGTGGCAGCTAATCAAGCCGCTGGGAACCCAGCATGGGACAGAGATATGTTGCTAGGCCTAGGCTGCTTTGCCAATCAGCAAACAGTCTACCCTCCACAGTATATGAACAGATTAATAGAATAGGCATAAAAGCCTGGTAATAGAGGGGAAGTGAGTGGAAACCTTACTAAAATTCTACAAGGATCCACTGAGCCTTTTTCTGACTTTGTAGCCAGGTTGGTTCAAGCTGTGAGCCACATCTTTGGTGACCCCAATCAGGCCATGCCTCTAATAAAACAACTGGTATATAAACAGTGTACCAAGGAATGTCGCACAGCCATTACACCATATAAAAATAAAGGGCTCAAAGCTTGGATGAAGGTGTGTAGAGAGTTTGGGGGGCCATTGACTAATGCAGGACTGGCCACAGCAATGATGCAACTCACTAATAGGAGGCAGAACAGAGTAGAAGCCCTCGGTGCTTGTTTCAGCTGTGGTAAAATTGGACATCTGAGGTTAGATTGCTGTAATCAAGGAAGTAGAACAAAAAGAGAAGAACCACGCCCTATACAGCCTGGGGTGTGTGCCAAGTGCTGGAAAGGGAGGCATTGGGCAAGTGAATGCCGCTCTGTGCAGAATGTAGAAGGGCAACTCCTTAACAACCAGATGGGAACACGTTAAAAAAACGGGTTTCAGGGCCCTACCCCAGGGCCCACAAATATATGGAGCAGTAGAGGATCAGAAGGAGGAGCCAACCCTGAAAAGGTGGCCAACCCTTTGCCACCCAAAGGACCATGGAGAGCTACTGCAGGCTCCGCAGGCCTGGACCTCTGTGCCACCACCAGACTTGTATTAACTCCTCAAATGGGAGTTCAGGTGGTGGAGTCCAATTTTTCAGGACTACTTAACACCAATACAGTTGGCCTGATGATAGGGTGATCATCATCAGCCTCAGAGGTCTAAGAGTTCTTCCAGAAATTATAGATCCAGACTATACAGGAACAGTGAAGATAATGGTAGAATCTCTAAAAGCAATTACTGCTATTATCTCCAGGAGATAGGATAGTGCAACTCATGATCCTGCCTAGCTTTCATGGCCAGTACCCAGTTGTTAAGAAAGAGAGAGGAGAAGGAGGTTTTGGTTCCACTGGGACAGATTTAATCTTTTTATCCTTAGAATTAGACCAATGTCCCATGTTGGAGTTGACAGTAGATGGTAAGAGAATTCTGGGGCTGCTGGATACAGGTGCTGACAAGAGTATTATAGCAAAGAAAGATTGGCCCTCAGGATGGCCGACCCAAGCTTCCTCTCAAACCCTAAGGGGCTCGGGATATACAGATGCCCCAGCAGTCAGTGCCAGGCTACTCCCTTGGAGGAGCAATGAAGGCCATTCTGGACATATCCAGCCAGACAGATTTACCTGTCTCCTTGTGGGGCAGAGGCCTACTTAAGGACATGGGTTTCCAGCTTTCTAATGAATATTCACCAGCATCACAACATACGATGAAAAATATGGGATTTCATCCAAATTTTGGCCTAGGAAAACACCTGCAAGGCAGAAAGGATCCTATTGAGCCTTAAGCCAGAGTACCAAGGCAGGGGTTGGGTTTTTCCTAGGGGCCACTGGGGAAGGAATTCCCATGACTTAGAAGACATTAGAGCCTGTGTGGATCCCCCAGTGGCCCATCACCATTGAAAAGTTGCAGGCAGCTAGGACTTTAGTCCGAGAACAGTTACACCTAGGACACATTAAAAGTTCCGTGTCACCTTGGAATACACCTATTTTTGTTATTAAGAAAAAATCAGGAAAATGGAGATTACTGCATGATTTAAGAGCTATGAATAATCAGATGCAACCTATGGACCTGATACAATGAGGGCTTCCATTGTTGACGGCCTTGTCTTCACAATGGCATATCATAGCAGTAGACATTAAAGATTGCTTCATTTCCATACCTTTATATACAAAAGATACAGAAAGATTTGCTTTCATGCTTCCCTCATGTAATCATGAGGAGCCTGATCAGAGATTTGAGTGGATAGTATTGCCACAAAACATGGCTAATAGTCCCACTATGTGTCAGCTTTTTGTAGGTCAAGCATTACAGCCAGTTAGGCAGAAGTTTCCACAAGTTCGTTGTGTACATTATATGGATGATATCTTATTAGCAGCCAGAACCAGAGAAATGCTAGATGAGGCTTATACTACCCTTATGAGTTCCCTTAAGGATAGAGGGTTCTTTATTGCTCCTGAGAAGGTACAGCTTGGTAACGTTGTTGATTACCTAGGGGCCAAGATTGTTTACAACAGAGTGATTCCCCAGAAGCTAGAAATTAGAAAAGATAAGTTAAAGAACTTGAATGATTTTCAAAAGTTGTTAGGAGATATTAATTGGATAAAAGGATACTTACAATTAGCCAACTATGAACTCAAACCATTGTATGTTATTTTGCAAGGTGATTCTGCCTTGGATTCACCTTGACAGTTTGATGATGCTGCTAGAGGTGCTCTTAGACTAGTGGAGAAGAGATTGAAGCAATCGAGCTTAAAGAGAGTTGAGGAAGATCAGGACATTAACATGTGTATTCTTTCTACCATGCGACAGCCTACAGAACTGTTATGACAGAAAGGTCCATTGTTATGGATCCATACTAAGATTTCACCTGCAAAATCCCTTGAGCATTATCCAACTGCAGTCACAGCTTTGGCTTTACTTGGCATCCAACAATCCATTCAGGTTTTTGGCATAGTTCCAGTAGCTATTATTGTTCCCTATACTGCTTTTCAAATATCTATCTTGTGTTCCACCATTGATGAGTGAGCCATATTATGATGCAGTTTTCTTGGACACATTGACAATCGTTATCCCCAATGCCCATTAATGACATTCTTTAAGGAACACCCGGTGGTCTTTCCGAAAGCCACTGCATCTCAGCCCATAGCTGGAGCTCTGAATGTTTTTACAATTGGTTCTAAAAGAGGATGTGGAGCTTATATGGTCTACAACCAACAACCTGTACAGTTTCAATTTTCACCTAACTCACCTCAAATGGTGGAATTGCAGATTTCAGTTGAAGTGTTTAAAGCCTGTCATTTTGCCTGTAATTTGATTTCTGATTCCGTTTATGTGGTTAATGCGCTCAAGTTTTAGAAGTAGATGGACCTATTAAGTCTACTGGTACTATCAGTGCCTTATTCCAACAGTTTCAGAAATTGATTCTAGTAAGACATGCACAGTTTTTTCCTCAACATATTCAAGCTCATACCGGATTTCCTGGATGTCTAAGTGAGGGTAATACAGCAGTAGATCTAACCACTAGACAACCATGGGTATTTCCTGTTTCTGCCTTTGACCAAGCAAGACAATTTCATCAGTCTTTTCATGTCAATTCTAAGACTCTGCAGCAGAAGTTCTCTTTATTCAGAGCTGATGCCAGAAGAATTGTTTTAGACTGTCAACAGTGTGTCATTTTTCTGAACCCACCTAGCTTGGGAGTAAACCCACATGATCTTTTACCCATGAAAATCTGGCAAATGGATGTGACTCATATATCAGAATTTGGCACACTTAAGAATGTTCATGTGTCAGTGGATACCTGTTCAGGTGTCATACATGCTATTGCTATGTCTGGTGAAAAGGGATGTAATGTTATTGCACATGGCCTCGAAGCATGGGCTTCATGGGGTAAACCCCTTCAGTTAAAGACTGACAATGGCCCAGCTTACACAGGTCAACAATTCTCTTCATTTTGTCAACAAATAGAAGTACAACTTAATCATGGATTGCCTTACAATCCTCAAGGACAGGGCATCGTGGAACACGCCCATTACACTTTGAAAACCTGTTTACTAAAACAAACAGGGGGAATAGGCCATGGCTGTACCCCAAAAGAGAGACTTTCCTTAGCTTTATTTACTCTTAATTTTTTAAATTTGGATGCCCATGGGCACTCTGCAGCAGACAGACATGCAGCGCCTCATGATGCCTGTAAAGGCATGGTAAAATGGAAGGACATCTTGATATGCCTCTGGCAAGGGCCTGATCCAGTGCTGACATGGGCATGAGGGTCTGTTTGTGTTTTTACTCAGGATCAGCAAGATCCAGTGTGGGTTCCAGAACGCCTGACCAGAAGAGCTACAAGTGAAAAGAAAGATGGCGAGGAACAGCAAATGGATGTTGCTGCTGACCCTAATGACACTCTTGCTGAGCCACATAGTAATGATGGAATCAAGATGGGGAATTCTGTTGGTATTTCCCAAACCAATGCCAGTTTGGCTTGATGCTCAGCTTTTTCCACGCCTTTTTACTACCAATAAGTCTCTTGATATTCCCTATTATCCTTTAGAAGCAGAAATAGCCCCTCTGGGAGAAAATAGAACTTTTGCTTTAGAAGGAACTTTATGCTTTGATGCTGATTGGAATAGTACCATTTGATTTTCTCCCTGTATTCCTCTGTCCATGTTTCAGACTAGATGGTTTGGTCAGTTTTATGCAAAGACAGGGAGTCATTCAGTTACAGCCAATGCCACTTGGGTTTATGGCCTCATTCCTGGAGCAGGGGTGACCGAATTACCCCTTTCCCAGCCAAAGTGGGCCCCCTTTTGTTTGGGCAACAATAGGTGCGGGATCTGGCCTTGGACAGGATGTCAATAAAATACTGCAGTCTGGGCAGATGATCTTTTCCCCTGGGCTGAGGGTTAATAAGAGTCATAACCAGATGAGGATGAAAGTGAATCCTTTTGATAATTGGCTTTTTTGCAGGATTAATGGTAGTTGCTTACAAGCTGAAGCTTTACTTATGATTAAAGGAGGATTTTTTGGATTGGGAAATTTTACATGCAATTTCACTAGTTATCCTCGAGTTATATGAGGTAGTTGCTTACTAGCTAAGAATTATTCTCTTGTTAAGTATGAACCTACACCTGTGTGGTTTTTTCCTCCTTCTATGTTTATTGTAAGTTGGTTTGCTTTCAGCACTTGTTCTAGTGACAGTTGTTTTTATTCTCAGTGCTGGAATGCTGGTGAGTTTAGATTTGCTGTTGTGTCACACTTGCCCAGATGGATACTGGTTCTTGTAGTGGCTCCAAATGCCATGCTGCTCTTTAGACCTAAGAGAGATTTCGGAATAACTGCTGCCATAACTTCAGCCATTTCCTTGGTGGCTGCTAGCCCCACCACCACTGCCATTGCCATGAGCCACACAGTGCAAACCGCACAAGTCTTGAATGATATTTCAGCTAGCACGGCACAGGCCCTAGATTTACAGCAGAGTTCTGCTGCCCAGTTGAAAGGAGGATTAATGACTGTCAATCAAAGGATTGATTTAGTTCAAGAGCAAGTTGATGTATTGTGGCAGATGGCCCAGCTTGGCTGCAAATGGAAGTTCCACGGGCTGTGTATTACCAGAGTACAGTATGAGAATTTTACCCATGCTGCTAACTTGTCTAAACAATTGTCTAGTTATCTTTTAGGTAATTGGGTAGGAGAATTCGATCACCTGATGGAGCAGCTGAGAGTGGCTATTGTCATGGTCAATTCAACTCAGATAGATGTCGGGCTGGCAGAAGGACTATCCTCCTGGATTTCCACCACTATGGGCCACCTTAAAGAGTTGGCAGGGATGGGAGCTCTGGCTGGCCTGATGGTGCTGCTATTCCTAGTGTGCCTGTGGTGCATTTGCCATATTAGATCTACTCAACGCCATAATGCAACCATGATTCTACAAGCCTTTGCTGCCTTGGAGATGGGACAGTCCCCTCATGTTTGGCTGGCTGCCTTGAAAAGTTAATTTTTCTAGCACAGGATGCGAGGCTTGCACACTGTACTTGGGATCCACCGAGGTTGCACACACAGAGGTTTAGAGCCCAAGAAGAGCATGCCTGATACCCACATTCCCACCTCTGTGAAAAAGGGGTATCAGACGGGTCTGATGTTGTCTGGGTGGAGTACACCTGGAGAAGCATTAGTACAAGTTCCTTTGCACAACAGAGATCAGGCCTCTACTCTTACCTGTTGCTTTTATATTTAAAAAGGGGGAACTGTAGAGAGTTGCATACAGCCATACCTTAAGATGGTGCTGGCCTTGAGCGCTCTCCATAATAAACAACTCCATATTTGGCTAAGCCAAGGATCTGGCTTGCTTCCGCATATCTGAGCCTATTGGTGATGCCCATGTGGCTATCTTGGATTGGAAGCCCTGAGGGTATTTAGCTAACAGCAGGCTTCCCCCTGGGGTCATTCATCAGAAGAAACTAGATTGTTAAAAGGACCCGAATAAACTGCAGAAAGAAGGATCCAGTGTTGCATCTTCCTTGCTGGCGAGGTTGCGTGTGACAGTTTTATAACAAGAAGACAGCATGAGAATGAAGCAAAAGCAAAAAGACTTTAAAAACAACTTTATGAAGATAATAGAAGCCTTAAAAGAGAATATTAAAAAAATTCCATTAAAGAAATAGAAGAAACCAGAAACAAAAATTTGAAAGTGATGAACAAATCTCTGAAGAAAATGTAGAAATCTAAGAAAACAAAGAAAAAAAATCAAATGTGATAAAAAACATTTCAAAATTTAATAATTGAGATAGAAACAATAAGGAAGAAGCAAACAGATACAATGCTAGAAATAGAAAATATAAAGAAAAAAACCAGAAATACAGATAAAAACATAACCAAGAGAATACAAGAGTATTTTTGCATTAATTTTCATTAGGGAGATTGGTCTGTAGTTCTCTTTCTTAGTTTCATCTTTGAGTGGCTTGGGTATCAGGATGACTGTGGCCTCATAGAAAGAGTTTGGCAGCATTCCTTCAGTTTCCACTGTATGGAAGGGTTTTTTTAAATATTGGTATGAGTTCTTCTTTGAAAGTCTGGAAGAATTCTGTAGTAAAATGATCTGGACCTGGGCTCTTTTTTTATTTTTGAAACTTTTAATAACTGTTTCAATTTTCTTAATTGCTATTGGTCTGTTTAGGTCTCTAATCTGTTCTTCATTTAATTTTGGTAATTTGTACTTGTCCAGAAAACTGTCCATTTCTTTTATCTTTTTCATTTAGTAGAATATAGATTTTCAAAGTATGACCTGATAATTCTCTGGATTTGGGGGGGAATGTTATTTTGTCCCCCTTTTCATTTCTGATTCTCTTAATTTGAATACTCATTCTCTGTCATTTAATTAGTTTGGATAATAGTTTGTCTATTTAATTCACTTTCTCAAAGAAGCAACTTTTTGATTCATTGATTTTTTGGTATTGTTCTCTTTGTTTCCATTGTACTAAATTAAGCTCTAAATTTGTTGATTTCCTGCTGTCTACTTCTTCTCGGTGAAATTGCTTCTAATTTTTCTAAAGCCTTCACCTGAGTTTTTAGGTCTCTTGTGTGAGATTTCTTTTTTATATATAAGCATCTAGTGCTATGAATTTTCTTCTTAGTGCTGCTTTCATTGTGTCCCACAAGTTTGGGTATGCTGTGGATTCATTTTCATTATATTCTAGAATGTCTTTGATTTGTTTCTCCTTCCCTGATCCATAGATGGTTCAATGTAGAGATAATCCATTTCCATGAGTTTGTAGGCTTTCTGTGGTTTTTTGTTGTTATTGAATTCTAACTTTAGGCCATGGTGGTCTGATATGATACAAGAAGTTATTCTAAATTTTTTGTATCTATTGATATTTTGTCTTATGACAAAGTATGTGGTCAATTTTAGAGAAAATTCCATGGGGTGCTGAGAAAAATGTATATTACTTTTTGTTTGGGTGAAAGCTTCTACAAATATCTATTAAGTCCACTTGCATCATAACATCTGTTAAACCCCTAATTTCTTTGTTGAGTTTTTGTCTTGTTGACCTATCCAAGGGTGAAAGTGGGATATTAAAGACTCCCACAACTAGAGCATGACATTTGAAGTGGGGTTTAAGATTTAGTAGTGTTTCTTTTACAAAAGAAGGTACCCTTATATTAGGGGCATAAATATTCAGGATTGAGATCTCACCTTGATCAAATTTTCCTGAGACAAATAAATAATGTCCATCAAAGTCTCTTTTGATTGATTTTAGTTTGCAGTCTACTTTGTTAGATGATAAGATACCAACACCAGCTTGTTTATTGGAGCCATTTGATTGAAAAATCTTTTTCCAACCCTTTATTCTGAGCCTGTTTGTCTTTGAGTTGAGGCGTTTCTTGTATGCAACAGAATGCTGACTTTTGTTTTTGTACCCATTGTGTTAGGGTGTGTCTTTTTATGGGTGAATTAAGTCTATAGATGTTAAGGGATATTAGTGACCACCGATTGTTATATCCTGTTATTTTTTTCTGATAGTTTGTGTGTATTTTTTTTCTTAGGGTTTTTCTTCTAGGGATTATTGATTGTGGTTTCATAGGTATATCTGGATTCCTTAGGTTGGAGTTTTCCCTCAAGGGCTTTCCATCTTGCTGGATTTGTGGATAGGTATTATTTCAATCTGTCTTATTCATGAAATATCTTGCTTAATCACCCTATGATAATTAATAGTTATACTAGGTACAGTAGTCTGGTTTGATAGCCATGCTCTTTTAGTGTCTGTATAACTTCTGACCAGAATCTTCTTGTTTTTATTGTTTCCATTGAATAGTCTGGTGTTACTCTGATGGATCTGACTTTATAGGTAAGTTGGCCCTTTTCCATTGCAGCTCTTAATATTTTTGCTTTGTTCTGTATGTTTTGTTGCTTAATTATTATATTGCAAGCAGACTTTTTGGGGATATAATCTATTTGGTGTTCTGTAAGCTTCTTGTATCATAACAGGCATTTTATTCTTTAGGTTGGGAAAGTTTTTTCTATGATTTTATTAAATGTATTATTTGTGCCTTTGAGGTGGTATTCTTCTTCTATTCTTATTATTCTCAGATAGGTCTTTTCCTGGTGTTCTAAATTTCATGAACATTTTGTGTTATGGCTTTTTGGTTTTGATGTTTTCTTTGAGTGATTTATCTATTTCCACTTTTGAGTCTTTCACTCCATATATTCTCTTCTATCTCTTGGATTTTGTTGCTTATGCTTGTATCTGTAGTTCACAGATCATTTTTTCAGATTCTCTATTTCATATTTTATATTGTTTCATACCTTCTTTATTGCTTCTATTTCAATTTTTAGTTCCTGGAATGATTCTTTTATCTGTCGGATTTCTCTTCCTTAATATTTTTTTCAAGAATTTGTTCATCTCTTTCAATATTTTATTTGTTTTTTCTTCTCTTTCTGTAAGTGACTTTTTATATCCTTTTTTAAGGGTTCTATAATCTTCATAAAGGTGTTTGCATTGTTATTTTTTACTGTTTTCTCTTCATTGTTCTTTTCAAGTCTTGGTGTTGTAGAGACATTAGATTCTTCTGGTGGTGTCTTGTTGTCCTATATATTGTTGTTTATTTCTTGCACTGAAGTCTTTCCATTGCTTTCTTAGTTCACTCTTAGTCAAGTTTTAGTGGAATCTTAGTTATGGCTATAATGGTTGTATGTTTCCTGTCTGCTCTAGACACAGAGCCTGCATGGCCTCTTTCTCTTATCAGGCCAAGGGATTCTTGCATGTCTGAAGCCCATGATTTCCACTCTGCCTCAGAAACCATGGGGTCACAATGTGCAGATATATGTCTATACCACTGTGATAATGCAACCTGCTTTGGAGACAGGGTCCAGAAGTCTGTGATGTGATTGATCCCTGTGATTTCTGGTAAAGATACCATTCAACCCTGGTGCAGGGCAGATGTGTCTATGATGTCAAATGAAGGACTGCAGCTCTGGCCTCTGGGTTGACGTCCCCAGGAGGCCCAGGAGCTTGAATCTGTTCATCTCCCACTATGCTCTAGACCTCAGATCCTCATTTTCTGAAGCCACATATCTACTACTCCAACTATGACACCACAAGGTCATGCTGTTTCAAGAGACATCTGTCCCTCTGTGATGATGCAGCCTTAAAAATTTCCAACTTTTAAGAAAACTCAGTTATGAAATTCAGGCCCCTGTTCAGATCAGAGTCACTGGTGAGAAGATTCCAGCTCCAGGATCAGGGCCACACCCAAGGTTCTGATCTCAGAGTCTTCCTAATAGACAGGCCCTAAGCTTTAGCTGTGAGGTGCCTCCTTCAGCAACCACTAAAAGAAGGAACTTTGTACAGTCAGGCCCCACCTCCAGGGCAAACTGCATCATCAGAAAAGGACTAGGCCTTTGAAACTCAGACCCATGTTCAGAGCAGAATCAGAGATCAAGCAGACCCCTTGTTCAGAGCAAAAATAAGAAATAAAAGCCTTCTACCCAAACCTGACTTGGAGCTGACTAATTGTGAACCACTGAAGCCAGGGGAAGATGTCAGTGTAAGAATATACATATCAATAAAAACAACAAGGCAAAACCAGAAGAAACTGGAGATTCTACAACTACAAGACCTGAACAGAGCAATGAAAAGAAATAGAAATAAACAAGAGCAAAAACACCTTTATGAATGTTATTGATGGTTTAAAAGAGGATATAAAAAAGTTTCCTGAAAGAAATGAAAGAAACTACAAAACAAAAAATTGGAAGAGATTAAAAAAAAATCCTTGAAAGAAAACCAAGAAAAGGAAAACCAAAACATGAAAAAAAATTTCAGGAACAAAAAATTGAGATAGAAGAAATAAAAAAGGCACAAAATGAGGAAAAGGTATAAATAGAAAATCTGAAGAAAGGAGCAGGAACTACAGATAATAGCACAACCAACAAACTCCAAGAGGTGGAAGAGAGAATCTCTGGTGTGTAAGACTCAATAGCAGAAATAGATACATCAGTCAAAAAACACAAAACCAAAAAAGTCATAACACAAAACATTCAGGATTGTTGGTACACCATGAACAGACCTAAACTAGGAAAGATAAGAATAGAAGAAGAAGAAGAAGAAGAAGAAGAAGAAGAAGAAGAAGAAGAAGAAGAGCTCAAAGGAACAGATAATGTTTCAATAAAATCATGCAAGAAAATTTTCCCAAGTTAAAGAAGGAAATGCCTATAAAGATACAAGAAGCTTACAGAACACCAAGTAGATTTGACCCTCAAAATTGTCCACTATCTACTTAATAATCAAGCTACAGAACATGCAGAACAAAGAAAAATTTTAAGAGCTGCAAAAGAAAAGGGCAAACTTAACTATAAAGGTGGACCCATTAGAATAACATCTGACTATTCAACAACAACATTGAAAGCAAGAAAATCTTTATCAGAAGGAATACAGATACTAAAAGACAATGGCTACTAACTTGCACTACTATGCCCAACAAAACTATCAATGACCATAGATGGAGTAAACAAGATATTCATGACAAAGCAGACATAAACAATACCTACCTACAAATCGAGCCCTTCAGAGAGCATGAGAGGGAAAATGACAACCTAAAGATCTCAGATACACCCATGAAACCACAAACAATATTACCACAGAAGAAAAAGCCACAGAAAGGAAACACATATAAGCTCACACCAAAAATAACAGGAAATATAAATCAGTGCTCACTAATTTCCCTTAATATCAATGGACTTAATTCACCTATAAAAAACACACACAAACACAATGGATACAAAATCAAAAGCCTTCCTTCTGCTGCATACAAGAAACACACCTCATCCTTAAAGATAGACACAGGCTCAAAGTAAAAAGATTTTCCAATTAGACGATTCTAGGAAACAAGCTGGTATTGCCATCCTAATATCTAACACAGTAGACTTCAAACTAAATTCTAGTAAAAGACAATAGGATAAACATTACTTATACATCTCAGCAAAAATTTATCAAGGTCAAATTTCAATCCTAAATAATTACGCCTGTAATATAAAGGAACCTATCTATGTAAAAGAAACACTACTAAAGTTCAAGTCCCACATCAATTATCATGCCCTAATAGTGGGAGACTTCAATACCCCACTTTTACTGTTGGATAGTTCAACCAGACAGAGCCTCAACAGAGAAATAAGGAGTTTAACAGAGGTAATAATGCAATTGGATTTAATAGATATTTACAGAAGCTTCTACCCAAACACAAACAAATATACATATTTCTCAGGAACACCTGGAACTTTCTGTAAAATTGACCACATATTTGTCATAATATAAATATCAATACATATAAAGATATGGAAATAATTTCTTGTATCATATCAAAGCACTAGAGCCTAAAGTTAGAGTTCAACAACATCAAAAATCACAGAGAGCCTAACAACTCATGCAAACAAAATATCACTCAACTGAACCACCTCTAGATCAAGTAAGAAATTTAAAAAAAATCAAATCCTTCCTAGAATTTAACAAAAATGAATGCACAACATACCCAAATTGTAGGACACAATGAAAGCAGTTTTAAGCGAAATACTCATAACACCAGGTGCCTATATGAAAAACCTAGAGATATTCCACAGGAGAAAACTAACAACACAGCTGAAAGCCTTAGAAATAATTAGGAACAAACTCACCTAGAATAAATATATGGCAACAAATAATCAAACTTAGAACTGAAATCAATAAAATTTAAACAAAAAGAACAATACAAAGAATCAATGAATCAAAGAGCTGTTTTTTTGAGAAACTCAAGAAGATATATATAAATCCTTACCGAAACTAACCAAAAGGTAGAGAGAGAGAGTATCCAAATCAACAAAATTAGAAATAAAAGGAGGGACATATCAACAAACCCCCAGGAAATTCAAGAATTATCAGGTCATACTTGAGTCTATACTCCTGAAAAATGGAAAACCTAGAAGAAATGGACAATTCTTGGACAAGTACCAATTACCAAAATTAAATCAAGATCAGATTAAATACATAAACAGACCTATAACCCTAAAGGAAAGTAAAGCTGTCCTTAAAAACCTCCCAAGAAAAAAAATCCCAGAATGTTTCAGTACAGAATTCTACCAGATATTCAAAGAAGAACTATTACCAATACTCAAACTGTGTCACAAAGTAGAAACTGAAGGAATATTGCTAAACCATTTTATGAGGCAATAATTACCCTAATACACAAACCATTCAAAGACACAACAAATAAAGAGAATTGAAGATCAATTTCCCTCATGAATATTGATACAAAAATTCTTAACATAATTTGGGCAAACTGTATACAACAACATATAAAAAATTTCATCCTCTATGAGCAAGTAGGCCCAACCCAGAAATGCAGGGATGGTTCAACATATGAAAAACTGTAAATATCTTTCATCATGTAAACAAACTGAAGGAAAAAAGACCATATCACCATAACCTTAGACATTGAAAAAGCTTTAAACAAAACCTAACACTCCTTTACAATAAAAGTCCTGGAGATATAAGGAATACAGGGTAAATATCAAAATATAATAAAGGCTATTCAGAAGAAGCTGACAGCCAACAACAAACTAAGTGGAGAAAAATTAAAGCAATCTCACTAAAATTAGCAACTAGAATAGGATATCCTATTTCCCTTCATCAATTCAATATAGTTCTCTAAGTTTTAGCTAAAGCAATAAAAAGACAAAAAGAGATTAAGTGGATACAAACTGAAAAAGAAGAAGTGAAACAGTCTCTATTTACAGATGATGTGATTATATCAGAAAATGGAAAGATCTCCCATGTTCCTGGATAGGTAGGATCAACATAGTAAAAATGGCAACTCTACCAAAAGCAATCTATAGATTCAATGCACTTCCCATCAAAATCCCAACACAATCTTTAACAGGCATTGAAAGAACAAAACTCAATTACTTTTGGAATAACAGGAAAAACACAATTACCAAAACAATTTTGCTCAATAAAAGAGCCTCAGGAGGCATCACCATCCCCAACTTCAAGTTATACTGTAAACCTACAGTAATAAAAACAGCCTGGTACTGACATAAAGACAGACTTGGGGATCAATGGAACATAATTGAAGATCCTAACATTAACAGAAAAATCTTTGTACACCTGACCTTTGACAAAGAGGCTCAAAATATTCAATGGAAAAAAGATAGTATCTTTAACAAATTGTGTTGGCATAGCTGGTTGGAAGTGTGTACAAAAATGCAAATAGATCCAAGCCTGTCACCCTGCCCAAAACTCAAATCCAAGTGGATGAAAGACCTCAACATAAACCTAGTCACACTGAACCTGATAGAAAAGAAAGTGGGAAATACCTTCCAACAAATTGGCACAGGTGACCACTTCCTAAATATAACATCAGTAGCATAGACACTAAGAACAACAATCAATAAGTGGGACCTCTTGAAACTGGGAAACTTCTGTAAAGCCAAGGACAAAGTCAATAAGACAAAATGACAGCCTATAGAATGGGAAAAGATCATTGTTTCTTACTGATGAGTAGTACTCCATTGTGTAGCTATCCCACAGTTTGTTAATCCATTCTTCAGTTAATGGACCTCTAAGTTGCTTCCAGGTTCTGGCTATTACAAATAATACTGCTATAAACATAGTTGAGCCAATGCCTTTGGAGTATGAATGTGCATATTTAGGTATATGCCCAGAAGTTGTATTGCTGGATTGTTATGGAGATTGATTCCCAGTTTTATGAGAAACCACCATTCTGCATTCCAGATTGACTGTACAAGTTTACAATCTCACCACCAATAAATAGAGGAGTGTTCCACTTGCTCTGCTTCCTCTCCAGCATAATCAATTAGTCATTATTTAGAATCTGTGTATAAATCTAAAACAGAAGTTTGATTATCAAAACTGTTTCCTTGAGAAAAGGCCACATACCACAAACATTCAATGAGTCAAAGCATGTCATGGCATATTGTGTTACTTAAAGTAATCTTAGACCTATAAAACCTAACTTTGGAAGATGAATTATTTTATTTGTGCAGTCATCTTTTAGATGCATTGATTATCCTACTGTGTTTGGGAGAAGATGATTTATATTAAGGACTTAGCAGAAAAAAGCACCTAAAGCATAGCGTAAAGGAAAAAAGGTAAATAATCACATCATGGACCATTAATGGTGAGGAAATAATGGTATGTATTGAGCTGCAATGTCAAAGTATCTTGAGGCAAAAATTCTTTTCAAAGGCTGCAAATATTTGGAGAAAGTAAATAAAAGTTATAATATTTATTTATTATGTTTACAATAAAATCCTGAGAATGATCATAGGCCTTATGATAGAGATCTATATACTGCTTTAGACTGCAGCTTATTGTTTTATGGCACAGTTTATTGTTTTATGCCTAAATTGTATCCTTGTTCACTACTGAATTCTGTGTCAAAGTAGCCCTGTCTTATGCATGGGATCTTTCATGTTCTCCACAATATTATAAACTATAAATCTTGCTATTTTTTATGATTTTCTTGAAACTGGGTCTCAAAATGTAGTGTTTTTAGACTTCAACAACTTATGTATATGGTAACCTAACTTAGATCAAACAGAGGTTTGTTTATTTCGCCTTCTAAATTCTGGAATCAAAGAAGTATGCTACAAATGAGTATATTTCTTCTCTTCTTTTTGTTTTATGATTACCATTTCTTTTTGTACTTGCAAAGATATTAAGCTCTATTTTTAGAAGAACGAAGAAAATATATATCTTTTTTCAGTTTCTACTCATTTCTTTTGAGCTAGGGTCTCTGTATACAACCATAGCCTTCTCACACTTTCTATGTAAGCCAAACTGGCCATTAACTAACAGGGTTTTTTCTGCCTCTGCCTCTCACAAATTTTGGTTAGAGATATGCACCTCCACACACACACCTGTCCTCACAATAGTAATAAAATTTTGTAGATTTACTTTATGTTAGACAGTGTTATCAACAAGATTGCTATAGAAAATCTTTTAAAAGTGATCAGCTGAAAAATTAATTAATAAAAATAAATCATTAAGTCAATATGTGTTTGTTCTATTGTGACATACTTTTGCTTGTTTTAAATTATAACTTTGAATGAATTCAGAACTCTTCTGCAGATAGTCAGATGTTCATTTGCTTGAATTTATTTATAAGTAATATTTATAATACTTATTTACATGTGTTGAACAACATCTGTATCCTTAGAATGAAGTTATGTTATTCACAGGACAAATATTTATGTTTTATTGTTGAGTTATATTAAGCTGAGTTTTGTTGACAATTTTTATATTCTTGACAATCAGAGTGTTTACTTTCTAATTTTCTTTGTTTAATTTTTTCAAATTCTTTCTTTCCATATTAATAGAAGATTTCTTTTAATGTTTGTAAGTGAGGTTTGGTTTTTGGATCAAAAGTAATTGTTGATTGTACAAATAAATTTTTGATTTATATATTATGATTATAAAATGTAAATTGTAGCGAGAATCCCGCGGTCCTTCCAGCCCAGCGCGCGTGGCAGCGGCGGTGGCGGTGGCAGCGGCAGCGGCGGTGGCGGAAGAGGGCCGGGACTTCTGGGCCAGTCCGCGCGGCGGCTCGGTAAGGCAGTGGCTTCGGCACGTTGCTAAAACTTTCTTTTGCTCGCGATTCTAACTAAATAAATCTTATATAAAACATATCAATTAGTGGTGGGTTTGTTTCGCGATATTTGGCGCCCAACGTGGGGCGCCATCTGTTGTAGTATGTTTTTCTTGGCCTGTTTGGGTTTGGAGATTTGTGACCTGGCACGTGTGTGGTGCCGGCGGTGTGGAGCCTGGTCTGTGTGTCTGCAGCTTTTGTCCCCCAAAAGGAATGAATCACACGCTTATATATTTTATACTGTTTGGCCCATATCTTAAGCACATTATTAGCTTGTTTTATCTTTTTAAATCAACTTATTTTTATGAATCTATCTATCACGTGGCTTGCAGCCCGTGGCTCACTTGGATTTTTACATGCTTCTTCTTCGGGGGACAGATGGCGACTAGTAAACTCCACCCCTCCTTCCTACCTGGCTGTCTCTGATTCTCTACCCACTTTTACGGTGCTCTGCATGGGTCTAAACAGTTTTTATTTATATCGTACAGAGAACATTCTACCACAGTAAATAGTAACACTGAAATGCTGCTTCAATTTATTTCATACTTTTTTGTCTGACACACCATGAAAAGACCAAAACCAGGAATAATAGGAAGAAAAAAATGCTAGGTCAAAGACACAGAAAATGAAAGCTAGGCATCCTAGTCAGATGTTTCACAGACATTAAGAGACCAAAGTGCCAGCCAAGACTATTACACCCAAAAAAACTCTCAATCAACATACATGAAATTAACAAGGCAATTATTAACAGAACCAAATATGTATGTATGTGTGTGTATATATATATTCTTATATATATATACTTAAATATATATTCTTATAAATATATATATATATTCTTAAATCGTGCACTACAGAAATCACTAGAAAAAAGACTCCTATCTAAGAAAGCTGGATATATCTATGAAGCTACAACCAATAGATAATCCCACTTAAAAAAACCCAAAGAAGAGAAGCACACATACATATACACACTTCAAAATAACAGAAATTAAGTTACCAGTTACTAATATCCCTTAATATCAATGAATTTAATTTCCCTATTTTTATAGGCTAACATAGTGTAAACAAACATAGAATCCATCTTTCTGCCAAATGCAAGAGACACATCTCAACTTCAAAGACAAACACTGGCTCAGAGTTAGAGGTTGGAAAAGAAAACTTTTCAATAAATTAGAATTAAGACATTAACTGGTGTTGCTATTTAAATATCTGACTAAAAAACTTCAAACTAAAATTAATCAAGAGATCAGGATGTACATTACATATTCATCTCAGGAGAAATTCACTAAAGTAAACTCTCAATCCTAAACTTTAATGTCCACAATACAAGGGCACCCACATATATAAAAGAAAAATTATCTCACATCAAACTGCCCACATTAAATGTGTGATATTTTAATACTTCACACTCTCACTACTAGATCAATATAGCAGAAAAACATCTAAAAAAGAAAGAATCTAACAATGTTATGACTGAAATGGACTTAATAAATTGATACATACAAAACTTTCCACCCAATCACAAAAGAATATATGTTCTTCATAGCATCCAATGAACCTGTCTCTGATATTGATAACTTACTTGGTCATAAAGGAAATATTAATAGATAGAAAATAATGTAAATGACTGCTTGTATTATATTAGACTACTATGTACTAAAATTAGAGTTCAGCAATAACACAAAATGCATAAAGCCTAGAAAATCATGAAAACTGAATATCTCTCAATTGACCCACCTCTGGGTAAAGAAAAAAGCAAAGAAACACATTAAAAACTTCTTAGAATTCAATGAAAATCAATTGACAACATATGAAAACATCTAGCAATTCAGTTTGTCTTGTTATTGTCTTGTTATTTTACATGAAGTTGAATATTTTTCTTTCAAGCTCAAAAAATTTGTTTTATTTTTATAAGGATTGCATTGAATCTGTAGATTGCTTTTGGTAAGATTGTCATTTTTTACTATGCTGGTCCTACTTATCAATAAGCATGGGAGATCTTTTCACTTTTTCATATTTTCCTCAATTTTTTCAATGACTTAAAATTTTGATCATACATGTCTGTCACTTCTTTGTTTACAGTTATGCCAAGATACCTAATGCTATATGCAGCTATTATAAAGGGTGATGTTATTTTAATGGTATTTTACGGCTTTTAATCATTTGTATATAATGAGAATATTGCTTTATTTAGTTAATTGTGTACCTTGCTATAATGCTGAATGGGGTTTATCAGCTCTAAGTGATAGAAATTTTATGGTCACTTATACATAATATATAGCATCTGCAAATATAGTTCGCTTTATTTCTTTCCAATTTTTATCCTCTTATTCTACTTTTGCTCTCATTTTGCTTTAGCTAAAATTTTGAATAGTATATTGATTAGATAAGAGAAGATAAAACAACTTTGAGATAACACCTGACAGCTGTTAGATTGGCTAGATAAAAGACACAGAGGACAATCTATGCTGGAGAGGATGCGTAGCAAAGGGAACACTACTCCATTGTTGGTGGGAGCGTAAGCTTGTTCATCCACTTTGGAATGCAGTATGGCAATTTCTCAGAAAATTGAGAATCAATCTCCCCAAGGACCCAGAAATACCACTTCTGGGTGTATACCCTAAAGATGCACAGTCACACTCCAAGGCATTAGCTCAACTATGTTCATAGCAGCTTTATTTGTAATAGCAAGAACCTGGAAACAACCTAGATGCATTTCAACTGAAGATTGGGTTAACAAACTGTGGTACATCTACACAATGGAGTACTACTCAGCAGTAAGAAAAAATGATATCCTAAAATTTGCAGGCAAATGGATGGATTTGGAGAATATCCTCCTGAGCGAGATATCACAAATCCCGAAAGATGAGCAAGGGATGTGCTCACTCTTTTGTGGACTCTAAACAAACAAACAAACAAACAAACAAAAAAAGCAAAGCATGCCCAAGCTGCAAACCACAACCACTGAATAGCTTGGGATCAGAAACACCCTGCACTGACTCCTCACTCCCCCAATGGAACAACTGACTAAGTCTTGAGGTTGGAGGAGAAAACTGGATCTGCCAGGAGTGGAGGCTGAACTAAGCAAAATTGGGACAATTGGACCTTGGGACTGCCTGTACCCTGCCCAGGAAGGGGATAGGGAGTTATGGAGAAGAGAGAATGACCTGCTGTTGTGGGAGTGGGAAGGGACCTTGAGTAAGGATGTATAAGGATAGAAATTGTGACTTCTTCTTTTATAATAATAAAATAAAATAAAAAGGAACAAAATATGGACACTGATCCACTGAGATCTGTCATGTTGTTACTGGGAACTAAATGCAGATCTTCTGTAAAATAAATATTGAGGAAAAATAATTACTAATACCATAATTTAAAACTGCCAATTTTCAGAAAGAAGACAGTACAATATCAAGAAATCAGTTTTTAATGTAATTTCAAAATTAAAGACAGTGGAAATACATTTGACATATGATGAAGAAAATACAAGTAGTCTTATATTTAATATTTTAAAATACTATACCCTAAAATGGAAGAAGTGGAATAAAATTTATTTTATAAAAAGCATTTATCCACAACTATTCAAAAATCAGTTTCACCTACACAGACCACATTTGTCAAGTGATTATTTAGTTAGTATTTACTACATACAAATGAAAGAGAGTTTTCTTCTCATAAGGTATGTCATCCTAAAAGAAATGTGATGGAAGTCCTTAAAGAACATGTATGGTCAGTGTGATGCCTCAGCAGTTAAAACAGCTAAGACTGAAGCTTATGATTTCTCTTGATTCCCACAAACTATGGACAGAAGAAAGTGGTCAACTCCATGTACTCCCATATTCATCAAATTAACTAAAGAAAGTTTAATAAAATTGTTTTCAATGTAAATTAATGAATAATAAAGGGTGTTTACTACAATAATTAAACAGAAAAGAAGAATGCAAATAGGTTCAACTTATCACCCTGCATAAATCTTAAATTCAAGTGGATCAAAGACCTCAACATAAACCCAGCTACACTGAACTTAATAGAAAAGAAAGTTGGAAATACCCTCCACAAATTGGCACAGCTGGCCACTTTCTAAATATAGTAGTGCAGACACTAAGAACAGCAGTTAATATGTAGTACATCATGAAATTGAGAAGCTTCTATTAGGCAAATGACACAGTCATTAAGACAACTAGAATAGCCTATATATTAGGAAAGATCTTCATCAATCCTGCATGTGACAGAGGACTGATCTCTAATATATAGAGAGAACTCAAAAAACTAGAGCCCAAAAGATCAAGTAGTACAGATTTAAAAATTGGTCCTAAAAGGGAATTCTCAACAGAAAATTTAAAATGACTGAAAGACACATAAAGAATTGCTCAACATTCTTAGCCATCAGAAAAGCAAAAGTCAAAAACTTTCACATGCCATCTTACATGTTTCAGAATGACAAAGATAAAAACATAGATGACATATGCTGGTGGGGATGTTGAGCAAGGGGGAACACTCCTCAATTTCTGGAAGAAATGCACACTTGTAGAGTCACTTTGGAAATAAGTATAGGTGTTGCGGGCCACCTCGGCCAGCAAGGAACACGCAACACCGGATCCTTCTGTCTGCAGTTTATTCGGGCCTTTTACAATCTGGTTTCTTCTTATCTTTCACTCACTCGCTCATTCTCTCACTCACTCACTCAGATGAACAATCATTCTCTCACGAATGACCCCTGGGGGAAGCCTGCTCTTAGTGAAATACCCTCAGGGCTTCCAATCCAAGATAGCCATGTGGACATCACCGATAGGCTCAGATACACGGAAGCAAGCCAGATCCTTGGCCTTAGCCAAATATGGAGTTGTTTACCAGTGGGAGCACTCAAGGCCAACACCATCTTAAGGTGTGGCTGTATGCAGCTCCCTACAGTTCCCCCTTTTTAATATAAAAGCAACAGGCAAGAGTAGAGGCCTGATCTCTGTTGTGCAAAGGAATGTATACTAATGCTTCTCCTGGTGTCCTCCACCCAGACAACATCAGACCTATCCGATACCCCTTTTTCACAGAGGCGGGAATGTGGGTATCAACCCGCATGCAATCAGACATGCTCTTCTTGGGCTCCAAACCTCGGTGGATCCAAGCCTTGGTGGATCCCAAGTGCAGTGTGCAAGCCTCGCATCCTGTGCTAGAAAAATTAACCTTTCAAGGTAGCCAGCCAAACATGAGGGGACTGTCTCATCTCCAAGGCAGAAAATGCTTGTAGAATCATGGCTGCATTACGGTGTTGAGTGAACCTAATACGGCAAATGCACATCAGGCACACTAGGAATATCAGCACCATCAGGCTCGCCAGAGCTCCCAGAGCTCCCATTCTCGCCCACTCTTTCTGGTGATCCACAGTGGCGGAGAACCAGGACACCAGTCCTTCTGCCAGGTCCACATCCACTCCAGTAGAATTCACGATCACCATGGTCACTCTCAGCTGGGCCATCAAGTTTTCGAATTCACCAATCCAATTTCCTAAAAGATAACTTGACAACTGTTTAGACAGATTTGCAGCATGAATAAGGTTCTGATATTGTACACTAGTCCCACATAATTCTGGAAACTTCCATTCACAACCAAGCTAGGCCAGCTGCCAAAGAGTATCAATCCACTCTTGGACCAGGGCAATCCTTTGATTAATAACCATCAAGCCCTTTTTTAACTGGGCAGTAAGATTCTTTTGTATGTCTAGAGCCTATACTACATTAGCCAAGACCGCATTCAAAGTCTGCGCATTCTGCACGATATGGCTCACGGCTCCTATGGCAGCCAATGAAATGACTGCAATTATGGCAAGCACTTATCTGCACCATTAGGGCCAGCAACAGGAGCTTCTGCATCGTCTGCTTGCTCTCCGGCCTCATTTACCTTTTACGATTGAATCTTCATGGTCAGATGCTCTGGTATCCAACCTGGATCATTTCTATCCTGGGGGAAAACGCAAACAAACCCTCTCGCCCATACCAGAACTAGGTCTGGTCTAATTTGAGTGCCATCTGTAAGTGGTGAAGAGACCACAATTGCACAGCATTTTCTAGCATTCTTTAAAGGTCGTAATAACTTTGGGAAAACACATTGAATGAGTCTTTAAAAAGTCAATCAATTTTGAAGAAAGGATAGTGATTATTAAAATCACACATTTCTGAGCACATAAAATGTACATTCTGAATTAGTGGCTTGTACCCACAAATGTCATGAATATCCAGAGTCTATGCTGCTCAGAAACCTGCTTATGTGGCTAGGAGCCTGGCCTTCATTCTTATGCTAAAAACCATGGCTGCCTAGGCCTCTAGAGCCTAAGGCGGGTTAAACTGAAGGCTCCCGCTATGGTTCAGCCTTGAAGCCTAAGGCTTGGTAGTAGTAAGACCCAAATGGAGGTTTCATTAGCATATGGTTTAAAACTTTAAACTGTATGATACCAAATGTTTGTAAGTTAAACTTAAATCTTTATGGAATTACATTTAATACAGCCAGGCAATAAGACAAAATAACTTAGCAGGGCAGTATTTATAAGAGATTGTAAATAAGGAATTAAACCACATCCATGGTACAGTAGCAAAATTTAAGGAAAAGATAAGAGATATGGTATAGCAGCTCATGCCAAAAAAAATTGGACGTGAGGTTGAAGACCCCATCCTTATATGACTTTTACTCCTTATTTCAAAAATCTTTTTCTGAGCTTTTCCCAAAGAGCCCCAGCCTTGCTATTGCTGTTACTTTCATTTTGAGCCGAAACTGCTGTTACTGTTACCTTGAGCTCAAGGTTACTGTGCGTCCACAGCTACAACAGATTATACCTACTCGTCAGTGAACTTACCATGCATCCACAGCGCCAAGAGGTTTCACCCACTAGTTGGTGAGTTGCCTCTTCTCCGCCATAATCTACAGGTCGGAGCTACCCCGCTCTAATCGTGGATCCCACTTTACCTGGGACTTACCGGTGCACCCCCTGGCTGCAGAAGAGTTCTGAATCCTGTCATCCATTGGTGCAAGTTTAGTTCTTATCTCATCCCGGTAAGGGTCACCACTTGTCGCGCAGCCACCTCAGCCAGCAAGGAACATGCAACACCGGATCCTTCTCTTGCAGTTTATTCAGGCCTTTAATTATCTTCTTATCTTTCACTCACTCGCTCATTCACTCACTCACTCACTCAGACGAACAACCATTCTCTCTCGAATGACACACTGGGGGGAAGCCTGCTCTTAGCTAAATACCCTCAGGGCTTCCAATCCAAGATAGCCACATGGGCATCACCGATAGGCTCAGATACGTGGAAGCAAGCCAGATCCTTGGCCTTAGCCAAATATGGAGTTGTTTACCAGGGAGAGCGCACAAGGCCAACGCCAACTTAAGGTGTGGCTGTATGCAGCTCCCTACAGATATCCTGATAGAGGAAGCCAATACAAGGCTGGAAAGAGACTAGGTGCTAGGGAGACCCCCCAAGAAGCCACAGGATATCCTTGAAAAGGATCCCAACCAATAATGGAGGAGGTGCCTAAACAAGGTTTCGCCTATAAACAAATGAATAGTCACCCAAAGTGTCATCACAGAACCTAAACCCAACAATGAATAGATTTGGAGGCAGAGATCCATTGCTGAGCACTGGGCCAAGCTCCCATTCCAGCTAGAGAGCAGGGATGAAAGACCATATGAACAATGGGATATTGATTATGAGGAGGAATTCCACGGAGATGACTGGCTGAAGTTATTGGGAGTACACTGAATCAAGAAGAGATTCTTGGGAAGCATGGGAGAAAGATCTTGGTACTCCAAGGGTAGTCATCTGTTGATTATCATGGGCAGTATGTGGAGACTCAAATAGTGGAATCAGACTTTCTGTAAATAGACTTGCAACCTGGAGCCCATTCCCTGCCAAGGAGTGTCTAACCCAGTCTTGATATTGGGATGAGGAAATATGGCCTGCCTGGAGTAGTTTTGCCATGCTGAGCTGACCCACCATGGGACTTCCTTCCTTATTTGCTTAGAGGATTCAGAGATGGGATGGAAGGAGGCTAAAGTTAGACTGGGAGGGATTGGGAAGAAGGAAGGATGGGTGAGCAGGGGGATTCATGGAAAAAAGACTGTTTTTAAAAAGAGTAAAAAAAAACCCTCTCAGATGAATCATGCCTATTGCCAGAAAAAGAGAGAGCTGAGAATATAATACATTTAATTAATTTATATATTTGCATTTAAAAGTATAAATTATATTTATATAACATTTTTTACACATGCTTACCTTCCTACTTTGCTCACATAAATGCAAACACTATCATATTTGAGTTCTGTTGTTATTTTTACATGTGCATACATATATCAATATAAACACACACACACACACACACACACACACACACACACATATATAGTTCTGATTATGAAGTGATTCTAGCCAGCCTTAGCATGAGTAATATGACTGTTCTAAGTCCTGATTTTCCTTCATTTTTGGCTTGCTAAGATCCATTAGATTTTAGTGAGAGTTTGCATATAATTGGTCCTATTAGGATATTTGGCCTTGTTGGAAAATGTGTGGTCTTATTGAAAATGTGTCACTGTGGAGGCAAACTTTGAGGGTTCATATATGATGAAGACATATCCAGTGAGAAAGTTTATTTTTATTGCTTATGAATAAATAATTTAGAATATTTAGCAACTTCTACATCACTATGTCTGCCTATAACCCACCATGTCCCACTATGATAATTATAGACTGAGTCTCTAAAGTATAAGCTACCAATTAATTTTTTAAAGGCTACTTGGGATACGGTATCTCTTCACATAATAGTAACTCTTTCTAAGGATTCTATATTTCAAAGAAACCTAAAAAGTGTATTTTGTTATTTGACCAGCTAATTAACCTAGGCTGGCTTTTCAGGACCCGCTTTCAATATATTCAAGGCCAGCTATGCTTTTCTAATTAAGTTGTCAAGATAAAATTAAATGCTTCTTCCTAATATAGGGTTACTCAATTACTACTGTGGCAGTATGCTTCTGTACAGTATAAATACTTTTCACAATAAACACTGGTATAATAAAACACTTACTGGCTAGAAGTTAGCCAAACAGGAAGTATAGGTGGGGTCATGAGACAAAGAGTATTCTGTAAAGATGAAGAGCCAATAGATTCCACCATGATGAAGAGGAAGCAAGATAAGAATGCTAAAATGAGAAAAGGTAAAAATCCACATCGGTAAGCATATATAAGAGTGTTTGGCAAACACAAAGCATAAAAGTTAGCAAGCAATAAACCAAAGCCATAGGCCAAATAGTTTGCAATTAATATAAGTCTTTGTGAAATTATTTGGAAATAAATGGCTGTGGAACTGGGCATGCAGAACAAAGAAACTTCTGACTATAAATGGCATTCCAATATGGAACACATACATACTTATAAAGTCCGAAAAAGGTTTGAGAATTCAGAAATTGAAGCAAAAATAATCAGATTTATAGCTGCACTTTTAATTGTAAGACTTGAAACAGCAATGCTGCAACATGGCAAGTGAGTGGTGTCATGCTTGAGCTGCAACATAGCAGATTCCACAGCCTCACACAAGCCTCAGTCCAAGAACAATATTTCTGTTCATACAAACAAAAAGAAAACAAAGTCAAGAGCTGCTTCTTGGTAGTAGCATGTTCTCAGGTGAGCTTTGTTTGCTGGTGGTGAGGAGGGGCACAGCTTCTTGACTCACGATTAATAGCAAAAACTTTGAAAGAGGCTTGCTGCTATATGGCATTCAGGATTAGTGGGCAGCTGTGCTCTGCTTGGTGGATGTGTATCCCAAAATCTCTTATACTTGTGGTGGTAAATGTGATTTCTGGTAGTACTTCTGTCATGAAGCTAAGCTCTCACTGACCAAGGAGCAGGGTGGAGCCAGCAGCCCTATCTTATTGGCAAGAAGCTGGGATGACAAAATGGATATGGACGGCAAACGGACAATGAGAATTCTGGAAAGAGAAAAAGCAGAGAATCCAGCCTGACAAAGAAGAAGAAATAAGAAAGTGCTGCAATCAGAAAAGTTACCAAGCAACATGGCTAAACATAAGTAGACATAGTGGGCTAACTTAAAAATATAAGAAATAGCAAGTAGTAAGCCCAAGCCTTAGGCCAAACAGTTTGTAAATAATATAAACATTTGTGTGATTATTTGAGGCTAAATGGATGTGGACCATGCCAGAAAAGACAAAGAAACTTTTGACTGCAACTTACCTCTACAAAATGCTATTTTCCTACAAGACAAATCTGTCTTATCTCTATTTAGATGCAGTTTCTTTGTTCTTCCTGACTAAAATCCATTCCTCTTTTATTTGTTTTCCCTTCTCCTTCATTGTTAATCACTTGTCTTTGCCACTTATGCCCTAATCACTCTGCTCTGGGGAAAATAAATCTCCTACAGTGGTTCTGGCATTACATTTTTGGAAACCAAAGGTCCCAATAGATTTTGTTTAGTGATGCTTTCATGTCAATGTGTATGGGCTGGTGAATTCAAACTAGAAAACAGATCACAGGTTGTTCCATTGGAAAATACACTTTTCTTCTATTACAGGGACAACTTTAATGTAATAGACAAAAAAGACACTAAGAGGCCCAGCAATCATTTGATCTGAGTCTTTAAAATACACTCTGTACAAAAACAACACTAGTGATTTTTCACTTTTAATTCCCCTGTTTTTCATTGCAATATACATTCAGTATGTACTGAAAATATCTGTAGTTTTGAGTAATATTACTAATGGCATCATCAAAATACAGTAAAATAAACAACATAATAATTTTGCATAAATTTATTGCATTTAAAGTAATGAATGAGTACTGTGAAATTGAAGGACTGCTATACAGCAAATCTAATTAGATTCTCAGCAACAAATGCAGATACTGTAATTTTAACACAGATTAATTATACTGTCAATATATGACTAAAGCTTTATTAATTATATTTTTTCCTCTACTAGATATGGATATATGTGAGAGGAGGCCAAAGGAGAGAATTAAAACAGGACCAGTGCATTCGAGTAACTGTAATCTTTCTTACCTACAAAGAACACTTAGCAATGCCTCTTCCTTTAATTGCCTTATGCTTTTCTCTATTTACTGCCCTTGATCTCACTGTCTTCTTGAAATATCATGGCACTCCAATTGTAAAAGATAACAACTATAATGTCAGTTACATCTTTCTCATCTAATTCATCTTTTATTTCTTTTTCCTCTTGTTTTTCATTGGTCATCAGTTTTCAACTATGTGCATTCTCTAGAAAATCATACTTGGAATGGTATTCACTGTGCCTCTTGCCACTGTGTTTGCTAAAACAGTGATTGTGTTTCTGTCTTTCACATTCTCAAACCCTGAGAGAATGGAAGATACCTTCTAGACTGAGGAGCACTATGAAAAAATTATTGCCATCTCTTTGCAATCTGGCTGCTAGTTTCTCCTTCCTCTGTTTATATTGATGTACACTTTGAGCATGGCCACAGAATTGTTGTGTGCAACAATGGTTTAGTTATTTCATTCTACTCTATTTTAATATATAATGGGTCCCTTGTGTTATAGAGCTCTATTAGTAATTGCCCTGACATATTCAATAAAGCCAAGTTTTTTACCTTCTGCATGCAGTTGTTCTTCACTGTCTAGGTGACTTTTTCACATCTATCTAAGCAGCAAAGGTTGTGGCTTTTGGAGGTTTAATACAACTTGGCCTTCTCCAATGCAGACCTGCTGGAATGCATATTTATCCCCAAGCACTACATAATTTTGTAAAGACCAGAGAAAAAATATCTTCAAAGTTAAGAGACAAAACATCTTCCTAAATACAGACATCATAAATTGTAACTGACAAATCTATTGTTGTTTCAAAACCACCTGTTTTAATACAATATAATGTAGGTATATAAATTGGTAATTCTCATTGTATTTTATAATGATGATGGCCAGAAGTTTTATATATACTGTCTTTCTGAACAATGTGGCCTATGGTCTTCTACTCTGCCACATATTTTCAAAGACATGGTTCTTTGATATTTATGCATAGATAATTCATTCTTTTTTTTCTTTAATAAGATTTAAAACAATAAGATTTAAAACACACTGAGTAATTTTTTTGATATCTGATAGATGTATGACTTTGAATGTAAGAGAAAGGAGAGAAATTTGTAGAATAGTGAATGAATGTTTCCATATATGAAGCTAATTTCTCTCTTATGGGGGGGAATTCCAAATATTTCAGCTGCATTCTGAGAGTTAGAAGAGTAGAGCATAGAAAAAAAAGAATATTTTGATGAAAGAATGGAAAAAGTATTGAGAAAGGTAGAGAAATATCTCATAAATTAATATTATGTACAGCTTTATCAAAAAAGAAGGGGTCACTATCCCATCCATTCTTCTTCCAATTCACAAATATTTATAACAATAACTCCAGTGAATGTGATGCCCTATTGTGACATTGAAGAACACTTATGCATAACTAAAGCTAAAGGAATTTTTAAATTGAATTATACAGAGCACAGCAGTGAAAAAATGTTTTAAATTTTATCCTTTCTTTAAAAATAATCTTTAGATAATTTTTTCATAATTTATTCCTGACAGTTTCTCCTCACATCTCTTCTTGTATGAATCTACCTCATATAAATCTCTCATTAGAATATAACCAGGTTTCAATGTTATAATAACAAAAATATATACTTGGATAAAAATATAACACATTGAAGTTAGTCAATATTGGAAAACATGAAGAAAAAAATCCCAAGAGAAGCTATCAAAATCATGTGTTTGCACACTCAAAATAAAATGTAATCTGAAACTACATATTGAAGACAAAGTGCAGAACTCTGATACAACATTTTCAGAAAAGGTCCTTCAAATATGAAGTTTACCAAATTATTTGTTCTTACCTATTTCTGAGAATGCAGTTTACACTTAACAGCTTTTTGATTGGTACTCACTTGGAGGAAAGTAAATTCTCATTAGCTGTTGGTTAAAAAATGGACATTAATAAAGAAACCAGATAATTTTCTGCATGTTTACATATGTCGAAGGTGAGGTTGTAAAGTTTATACTAATGGGGTCTTGACATCAGTTTGCAGGGAACTATCTATTATTTTGACCACAGACTGGTTTGTTTTGGAAATGTCATGAGATGCCCTTAGGAAAGAATTGAATTAGATGTAACTCAAGTTTTATTTAGTAATAAATTGTGTATGATGCCCAAATTGTTAAAATATTTAGCTATAAATAGTAAAATTACATTTAAGAAAGTAAGTGGTAAATGTAGCATAAATATCAGAGAATAAAAACTTACACATAATGAGAATAGATGCATGTTTCATAATGGCAAAGGTTAACTACTAAGTAAACCCTCTATATTTATTATCATGTGTTACCTCCTATCAAATATGCCACAGCAATCACTCAGCTAAATAAAAAGAGAAGTAAGTAGTGTTTACCACTATTAGTGAAAGCTTCACTTAATTAAAAATGTATACATAATATCAATATTACATACATACATTCTCTATTCTAATAAGAAATTAAAAACTCAATTTTTACTGTAATTAAAGGCCTATGTTTATAAATGTTTATAAGTGTGGTGAGATGTTCTATACATAATGAATCACCAGCAGTTAACAGGAGAGTCAGAAAGTGGTGACATGTCTTCAATTAAATCATGCAGAATAGAGAGATATCTCTGTATTTCTGTGAATTCAAGGCCTAAAAGCTAAGCAGTAGTATCTCACAACCTTATTCCTAACTATAAAATTATGATGCAGAGTTGAACCTGGAAGTGAAACAATTGAGCTGGGAAAATATTTAAGAAAAAAGAAAGCACAGACTTTTAGGCATTTTGTAGAAGCAACCAGCTAAGCAGAAGTCTCTTTTATTTTATTATTATGAAAAAAGAAGTCACATTTTCTATCCTTGTATATTCTTATTCAAGGTCCCTTCCCCCTCCCACCACATCCAGGTCATTCTCTCTTCTCTACAACTCTACATCCCCTCCCTGGGCAGGCAACATTGTCCCAATACTGCTTAGTTCAGCCACCACTGCTAGCAGATCCAGTTTTGCCCCCCAAACTCAAGACTGATTCAGGTATTCCACTAGGGGGAGTGGGATCCAAGGAATCAGTCCAAGGTGTTTCTGATCCCAAGCTGTTCAGTGGTTGTGATTTGCAGCTTGGGCATGCTTTGCTTTTTTCTTAATTGTTTGTTTGTTTGTTTAGAGTCCACAAAAGAGTGAGCACATCCCCTGCTTATCTTTCTGGGTTTGTGATAACTCGCTCAGGAGGATATTCTTCAAATCCATCCATTTGCCTGCATTTCATCATAACCTCTGTTAGACTCCATATTTCTCTTTTGCATCTCAGACTGGTTGAACAATCCAGGGTTGAAAGTCAGGTATTGAAGTCTCCCACTATTAGGGTGTGAGAATTGATGTGGAATTCGAGCATTAGCAGTGTTTTTTTTACATAGGTAGGGTTGAAGATAGTATTTACCTTGCTTGGCACGAGATGTTGGCTGTGTGAGAATGGAGTGTTTTGTCTGTTTTCTCTCTCTGATAGGACAACTTTTCCCCAATATCTAGCTTTGGATTTTTACTAAATGCTAAATGGAATTCATGCAATATTTGATGCTCACATTTGCGGCAGAAATTTGCAAAGAAACTTCACTTGCTAGCCAGAGCAACACATAGACAGAAGAGTCATTCTGACTAGAATTTGTCCACAGAGCTTCTAGGCTTATGCAGAGCTATCAAAATGTGGGTTTTTTTCCCAATATTATCTGTTTTAAATTTTTCCAACAGTGACATTTCTCTCCTGGTAGATTGTGGGTTTTTTTTTTTTTTGGAACGTTTTCATGTGCTGCTACCACACTACATAGTTGTCCACTTCCTACTCATCAGAATTGTCAATGAAAACAAGTTGGGTGGGTAAATAAGGTTTTCTTAAAAGTGGAAAACTGTAAGGCTGTGTCATCACAAAGGGAGGGTCGGGGGGCTTCAGACAGCAAGGATTCCATGCCTTGACCAGAATAAGAAATAATGCAGACTCCATGTCCAGAGCAGATCAGAAACACATAATCCCTGTAGCCACAATTGACTAATATTCCACTAAGACCTGACTGAGAGTGAACCAAGAAAGCAATGGGCAGACTTCAGTGCAAGAATACATATAACAATATATAGAACAACAAGGCATCAACAGAAAATCCTTATGTCTCTACAACACCAAGACTTGAACAGAGCAATGAAGAGAAAATAACAATTCAAACGCCTTTATGAAGATTATATAAGTCTTAAAAGAGGATATGAAAAAGTCCCCAAAAGAAAGAGAAGAAAAAACAAATAAAGAATTGGAAGGGATGAACAAATCAATGAAAGAAAAAAATTTAAAAAAAGAAATCTAACAAATGAAACAATGATTCCAGAAACTAAAAATTGAAACAGAAACAATAAAGAAGGCACAAAACAAAGTGAAGAGTGAAATAGAGAATCTGAAGAAATGATCTGTAAGTACAGATAAGCATAAGCAACAGAATCCAAGAGATGGAAAATAGAATCTCTGAAGTGGATGACTCAATAGTGGAAATAGATAAATCACTCAAATGAAACACCAAAACCAAAAAAGTCATTACACAAAACATGCAGGACATATGGAACACCATGAAAAGACCAAACCTGAGAATATTAGTAATAGAAGAAGAATGTCAGATCAAAGGCACAGATAATTTATTCAACAAAATCATAGAAGAAAACTTTCCCAACCTAAAAATGGAAATGCCTATAATAATACAAGAAGCTTACAGAACACCATATAGATTAGATCCCTCCAAAGGTCTGATTACGACATAATAATTAAGACACGAAGCATATATATCAAAGAAAAAATATTAAGAGCTGCAAAGGAAAAGGGCCAACATACTGATAAAGGCAGAACAATCAGAATAATGCCGGACTATTCAATGAAAACAATGAAAGCAAGAAGACCCTGGTCAGAAGTTATATAGACACTAACAGAGCATGGCTGCCACACCAGACTACTACACCCAGCAAAACTAACAATTATTATGGGAGGAGTAAGCAAGATATTTCACAACAAAGACCTACTGAAACAATACTTATCTACAAATACAGCACTACAGAAAGTACCAGAGAGGAAACTCCAAACTAAGTATCCCAGATAGACTCATGAAACCAAAAAAAAAAAAAAATCATCCCACATAAGAAAAACCCTAAGAAAGGAAATACACCCAAACTATCAGAAAAAAATAAAAGATGTAACAATAAGTGTTCATTAATATCCCTTAACATGTATGAACTTAATTCATCTATTAAAAGACACACCATAACACAATGGATACAACAACAAAAGCCAACCTTCTGCTGCATACAAGAAACACACCTTAACTCCAAAGACAAACACAAGCTCAGAAAATCATTTGGAAAAAGGCTTTTCAGTCAAATGGCTCCAAAAAATAGGCTGGTGTTGGTATTCTAATATCCAAAAAAGTAGACTTTAAATTAAAATCAATCAAAAGAGACAAGGATGTATATAATTTATTCCTTTCAGGAAAAATTGATCAAGATGAGATCTCAATCCTGAATATTTATACCCTAATATAAGGGTAGCTACATATGTAAAAGAAACTCTGTAGCGGGAATCCCAGCGGCTGCGCGCGGCAGCAGCAGCGGGCGGAAAGAGAGGCGGGACTTCTCTCTTTGGCCTTCGATAATGCTAATATGACATGTAAAAAATTGATCATGCCATCAAAGATCAGGGGTGAGCCCTTAGACGAATGGATTCAATATGCACTTCATGCTGACTACCTACACCCTGATGAAGAGAATTGGGTAGGTCAAGCCATTGCTAAGGCTAAGATGAGAAATCAAGGCATTATTTGCTTCAATTGTGGTAAACCAGGTCATATAAAGAGAAATTGTAGACAAAGCATACATGGGAACTTTTCCAATCACAAGAGTGACTTGAACAGAAAGCCACTACCTCCTGGACTATG
>PVIH01011979.1:0-65999 GCA_004025045.1 Sigmodon hispidus
AGGGGAAGGGAGGAGAAGAGAGGGGAAGGGAGGAGAAGAGAGGGGAGGGGAGGGGAGGGGAGGAGAGGGGAGGAGAGGAGAGGAGAGGAGAGGAGAGGAGAGGAGAGGAGAATCCACACAAGATATTCTCTTCCAGGACATGCCTCCAATGACCTACTTCTTCCAATGAACACTCATAATTTTCATTCTTAGCACTTATGCAATTATGCATGCATTAGTGTATGGTTTAATTCATAAATTTACAACTCTTGGGAATAGAAACCTTTGAATATGGCTGCAGAGTAAATTCTTTAACACATGAGCATTATCATGGAACACATCATATCCATATTAACACATACTCTAAGCCCCATTTTCACAGACCTGTATTCTGATTTCCTCCTCCACTACTCTGGAAATGATGGATTTTGAGAAGTATAAAACAATAAGCTCCATCCAGTTAATATAATAACTCAGCTTTGAAATGAACAAATTTTGTGAATATGAGATAATCAATATCAAATAGCATGGACATTGAAAGGCCAGCTCCCATGATCCGCTTCAGAGTAATAAAAGGAATGCCTCAGTGTAGCAAAGGGATTGGATAAGAAACTTTGTATTTTGGGTAATAATAAGCTAACTGACTGGTAAAATAAGGAAACAAACATGCCTTCTGATGATAACTTTCTCTTTTACTTCTTAAAAAGGCTCTCTGACTGAATCCATTCAGCTTCATATCAACACATTGCTGCATTCAATACATACAACTACATCTCTATACACACCTACACCTATTTTTACATGTCTTAACATCTCTTTTACATCATTACTCTTCTTTTTTTCTGTATGCTTATTATTATTATTATCACTATTATTATTATTATGAACAAAGAAGTCACGCTTTCTATCCCTGTATATCATTCTACATCTCCTTTTTATACAGTTTTCTCTTCTTTGCCTCCACACAGTTACAGATCTCCATGCAGCTATATCTATTCATCTCAAATATCTCTCTCTCACCATGTAACATTTTACACTATTCTTATACATTTCCATTCAGCTCTTTCATAGTTCCAATGTGTAGCAACAACTCTGTCACACAGCTTTATCTCTCTCACACACATATGCTTCTTCTACATCATTCATTCACTCCTTGCTCAATCACGTTCTCATACATTTATTCATTCTTTTACATATCTCTTTAGGCTTCTTCATCTCTCACTCAGAATACATACATTCACATTCTGTACAGCTTCATTCCTACATTGCTGATGTTCTTTCTCTCTTTCTTTGCCCAAACTCTGGACAATTATAGGCTCCATTTTCAGGGCCCAACACATTCTCATAACATATAAAATCATACAGTTTTCCTCAGGCTAGTAGGGTCACAAAGACCAGCGAGTGTAAATGCTTGGTCTTACATGTAACTTTCCCAGACAGAGAATGACACTGAAATTCAGGACATAACAATAACAGTATCAGGTTGAATCATCTGTGGTCAGGGTAAGGGGTATGTGCAGAAAATCAACTACTGCAAAGGAGTATGTCACAAAACAGCCTGGCCTTGATTGAGTGATAAACAACACCTGGGAGTTAGTCTTTGGTACATTCTATAGGGGTAGTTTAGTCTGTCTGAATTTGTTTTGAAGTCTAAAATGAATTGTCTTTGAGACTGAATATACTGTTACTTTCCTATGTCAGTAAAGAATATTCTGGTATTATTTCTATACAACAGACTTGACTACCCACAACTGTAAGTGTGCCTAAAGATGTAAAACACACTAGAAAGGGCTGAGAAAGAACCCCTCACAGCTTTTCTTATTAAGGAGTCATAGCAGTGGCACCTGAGAAAGTTACAGATAGCAAACCATCAGTATCCACAGTGAGTCACCCCATAGACTTTGCCTAGTAAGGCCACTCCATAGATTTTGTTTAGTGGGACTCCTCCATGGACTCTGCCTAGTGGGGTTCCCCAACACAGAGCTATTCATCTGGTAGGACAAGCTGTAAAATACTGGTTGTCATCTGCTGTATACTGCCATTGCCCTTGGCAATTAAATTCACACATAACTTTTAAATAAATTTTATACACACATACTATGATTCTAGTAACTTTACCATAAACACACCTTTTCCCTCCCTCCTGCTAGCTCCTCTTTAATACAAATCTCTTTTCCACATTTATGAAGTTTTGCTTTGTGTCTCACAGAGTTTAATGGGACCATCTGTGTGACCATGGGTTTTGCACTGTCCAGTAAAACCTAGTGAGCTCACCTGTTGGAATACAGATGTAATGTATACCTTCCTTGTCCTCATAATTTGCCAATGGTTTAGCAGTGGGTGGTACTATTCCTGTGAGCTGCTTCCCTATGTCTAGCTGACTGATAGGCCCTACTTGTGTGGGTCCAGAGACAGTAGGTGCGGATGCTATAAATTTATGATTTTTATGGTCATGTCATACTTATAAGAGAGAACTTCATAGTCCTTCTCTATATCTTCTTATACTACATTCTTTCCCATTTTTTCCCACAATTTTTCTAGAGCCTCAAGGGTGTGGTGCAAATATCTACATAAGTGGAAGAGTGTTCAATCATCCCTTATTTGCAGTATCCTACACAGCTGTAGATTTCTACACTTACCTCCATTCACAGCACTGAGAGACTTTTCTCAGGGAGACCGAATACTTTTGTCTATGGTATAAACATAGATAATTAGAAGGGTGTTGGCACTATATCCTTGTAACTAAGCAGCTAGAGTAGCTTGTCTCAAAGGCCTCAGACCTCCAAAGACCTGAGTTTGTGTGCTTAACTAACTTTATAGTGGTAGGGATGGATTCTATCTTGTAGAGTGATTCTACAATGTAATAATGGAGATACTGGTTGCTTCCATCACACTGTGCCACTATTACAGCAATGGAATCATCTTGACTGCAGAATGGTTGTTGATGCCTTTTCTTCTTCAGCAAGATGCCTAGTACCATCTGACACTATAAATCTAAGCATCAAAAGGAAGCTTCCAACTCAGTTCTAGCTTGAATTCTCTAAATCACATATTCAAGATTAGTGGTGTCTTTAGCAGCAAGGCCTCATCTATTAGTTTTGCTGTAGTGACAAGAGAAATGAAAGCACCTATGTTGTCTTGGGACTCTTCAGTGCCTCCCTGCCTAGGAGTTCCTATAGAGATAGCCCACATATGGAACTGGATTTTGTTTTTGAAACTGATTACTACTAAGATTTCTAATTCTTCAAGTCTTGTAAGATGTCTCACATTCAAACTCTTTTATAATTTTTGTATTGAGTTAATAAATAATAGGTTTCATTGTGATTTTTAAATACTGTCTTCATTTTCAGTAACTCAGTCTACTCACCCCCTTATTTCCTCCATCTCCCACCCGTCTTGCAGTTTGGACATTTCTGTCCCTAGTAGTCCCTCTCTACCTTCATTTTACCAGTACACTGCTGTCCTCTTTTCCTCTATAAGGCTCTGCCCCTTTCTGGTTCTCTGGTTTCCAGGGGTATACCAGTTTAAATCCCCAGAACTAATGACTCCAGGACAAAAACTACATGTGAGAGATGTGGTGTTTTTCTTTCTGGACCTGGTTGATCTTCCTGAATAATATTATTATTGTATGCACTTACCTTTCATAATGCCATTGTCTTCAAATCTGAATGAGATTCTAGTGCATACATGTGACAAACAATCATTATCTAGTTAACTGTTGGTGGACATTTAGGCTGATTGTATTTCTTAGATATTGTAAAAAAAAAACTTTCATAAACATGGTTGTACAAATATCTCTGTAGTAGAATATATATATATATTCCTTTGAATATATTACCAAGAGTGCTATGAGTGAGATATATGGTAGTTTTATTCCCAGTTTTTAAGAAGCCTCTAGAATAAATTCCACATTGGATGCACTAGTTTAAATTCCAACATGCTAGTGTATAAGTGTTTGTTCCCACATACATTTCAGCATTGGTTATCCTTTGTTGTTTGTTTGTTTTTAGTCTTTTGAGATAAGGTTTCACTTTAGGTAGGCCTGGCTATCCTGAAACTCTCTCTATAGATCAGGTTGGCCTCAAACTTACAGAGATCTACGTGCCTCTTGTTCTTAATTTAATGCTGGGATCAAAGGCATGTACCACAATGACCCAGCATTTGTTAACACTTGATATTACACATTCTCAAGGAATGAGATACAATCCTAAGTAATTTAAACTTACATTTTTCTAACAGCTAAGTCTTTACTAGTCATGTGTATTTCTTCTTTTGAGAGTTCTGTTACTATTAAGGCCAATGTTAGAATTGGGTTATTTTGTTGATGTTTAAGGTTTTAGTTCTATGGTATTCTAGTTACTAATCTTCTGTCAGATGTTAACTGGGAAATCATTTCTCTCTCTCTTGGCTGTATCTTCACTCTAACTTACCTTTGCTCTACAAAACATTTTTGTTTCATATGATCCAACTATGGATTTACTTCCTGTGCTAATAGAGTCTTATTCACACAATCCCGACTTATGCTGCCATGTTGAAATGCTCTCCCTACTTTTTCCTGCACCAGTTTCAAGGTATTGGATCTCACACTGAGGTCCTTGGTCATTTGGAGTTGATTTCTAAAGGAGAGCATAAACATCTTGTTTAATCTTTACAGGTGTTGCTATGTAGGTTTTCCAGTATCATTTGTTGAATGGGCTGTCTTTTCTCTAAGGTGTATTTTAGATTTTTTGTCAAAGACCAGGTAGTAGTTGTGTGGATTTATATAGGTCTTCCATTCTAGTCCATTGATCTGCACATCAGTCTACTATGGCTGTAGTATTAGTCTGAAATATAATATGGCAAATCCTTTCACAAAATTGTTTTTGTTCAGAATTACCTTGAACATCTGTGTCTTTTGTGGTTTCAAGTGTATTTTAGTACTTTTCCCACTCTATTTGTGAAAATTGTCATTGATATTTTGATTGGGTCAACTTTGAGTATGTAGTGGGCTTTTAATAGGGTGGCTATTTTCACATATTGATTCTTCCAAACAATGACCATGGCCAGGGTGCTTTAACTTCTTCTAAGACCATCCTTGAGTTTTTTCTTTAATGTATATGTTTAAATTTTTCTTATAGAGTGCTTTCATTTACATGGGTAAGTTCTTCTGTTCAAAACTTTGGGTTTTATTTTACTTATTTGGCTATTGTACACTCATCCATATTTTCAAGTTGATATGGACAAGAGAAAACCAAATAGGGACATTTCTCAAATGAAGTAATAATAGAGTCTTAGTTCAGTACCCACAACTCCAAAATCAAGCTCCCCCTAAACAGTACCTCTGGGAATGAATGCCCAGCTTTGTCAGCTGTCAAACAGTGATGGTCCCTACTCTTGAGCTGCTACAATCAGACTACCCATGTGGTCAGAGAATAGGCTTTACTCACTCAGCCTTAGCTTGAATGAGCCACAGGTGACAGGTGGAGAACTGACCTTCTCCAGCATCAGGCCAGGGTTGGAATCTCACTCAAGCATTCCTCAGGAGATCTTGGGAAATGACTTAACTGACTGGAGTCTGAATTTTCTCACCTATAAACTTGTAGGAAGGTTGGGAGGGTTAAATGCCATTCATACACATTGCTAATTGATTCTTAGCTGATGAAAGCAATGTTGTTATTTTTCTTTTTATTAAGTCAACATCTTCTACATGTTAATTAATTTTTTGGAACTCATTAATACATATTCCCTTTGATGTAAGAAAGGATTCAGATACTAGAAGATTATAATCATGGCCCTCTTGTGTCCTCAATGTTAAATTTTGGCTTTTAATTCATGGTCACTAAGTCATTGTCTTCATTAGAGGCCCTTGTTTATATACAAGTCAGGATACACCAAGATGGTCCAACTAGCTTGGAGTATAAGAAATATCATCATTTTTTCATAAAAATGGAGCCAAGGCTTTTAGTTCTCAAGATTCAGCTTATTGTATGAATTTGCTAAACTGTAACAGCAGAGTGAATTTAAGGTCTTCTCAAACCCTTGGGGTTTATTCTTGAGCTGAAGTTACTAACCCTTTTCACTTGTGGATCAAATCAACTCACTGTTTCCATGAGCTCAGTCTTGCTTCCTATTGATTCTGCCATCAAATCCAGAACATGCATTTGTGGAATGTGAGTGGACAAGCTCAAATAAGGACAAGAGAGCAGTTTTCTACCCAGAATCAAATGTCAAATGATTTGAGTCAGTAAGGCACTTGATTAGTTATCTGTGAGGAATTCAGTCCAGGGTAAAACTGAGGCTATGGTCATGGGGGAGAAATGCCTATTGCTCATTCATGTGTCTTCTTTCTCATTAATGATAGGCCTAGTGCCTAGATTCCCTGTGTGAATATACAGATGTTCACCTTTCAAATTATATCAGAATTTCTGTAGTTCATTATCAAATTCTCAGGCATGAGTAGGAGTTTCACAGTGTGCACTAAGTGTTGGTGACAGGCATCATTACAGATACATCGTTTCTCCTTTCTTTCAGGGGACCTCATACCTGCACTACCAATTACCCCCGCAGTCCACAAAGGTCAGTAACAGGTATAAGGGGCTGGAGGAGCCCTTGGCATTCTGCTGGTAGATCCTCTCACCCTTGGGAGAAGGGCAGTGAGAAATGAGGGAGTCTAAATTTGAAAACCTCACCAGAATGAGTAGAAAGCTGTGCATGCCCAGAGCAGAGTTGTTCCCATTCCCTTTTTTCTTCCAGTGTTGACAATAACTCCATTCACTCCCAACCTGAAACCCCCCCCCGCCCCAAATGAATTCTTCTTTTGGTCAGGCAGAGTGTCAGACTAATAACTGGCCTCAGGAGAGGAACAGATACTTGCTCAAATGGCCTTTCAAAGTAAGAAGGGATCCAGGGGTACAGATGAGGGTCTTGAAAAGAACAAGAAGTGGGCAACCAGTGGCTGAGCCCATGGAGGAGCCATTTTTTCACTCAGTGCAAATCACATCTTAACCCCCAGATGCTCTTGCCTTGCTGCACTTCATTGACCAGCATCGGGAGCAGCTGGTGGCCCGAGTGACATCAGTGGACCCTCTCTTGGACAAGTTGCATGGTTCCGTGCTGAGTGCAGAGGAGTATGAGGCAGTGCGAGCTGAAACCCAGTCAAGACAAGATGCGGAAGCTCTTCATCCTCAGCCGGTCCTGGACCAGGGCCTGCAAAGACCAAGTCTATAGAGCTCTGAAGGAGACACATCCTCACCTGATCATGGACCTCCTTGAGAAGTCAGGCAGGATCTTTGTGTGATCCTGACATCTTAATGGCTGAGGGGTGATCACTCTCATTTGAGTCCTGCCTTTGCCTGATCTTCCTTTAGCCCTCAGTTTTTCAGTCTATAAACTGGTGGCCATGTGATTTGCTTTTCAGATAGCACTCTTTCCAGGATACCTTTTAGGGACCCAGATGTCCCCTCTTGGTCTTCCCCAGCCAGATGTTCATGTGTAATGAGCATCTGAGGAAACCTTCAATAGAGCCAGCAAGTGTATTCAGGTCTTGTCCAGCCTGCTGTTATGGTCTGAATGGCCAGCTTTGTGCCCTCCTGATGCACCATGATATAAGCAGATCTGGGGATCTTGGAAATAGAGACACCAAGATGATACTTTTCAACAGAAAGTGAATGTCTTATGAATAGGAAAGGAGGAGGTTGCTTAAATACTTCCCACCCCTTTTTCCAAATAATTTTTATGTAATTGTGTATGTAGATATATAAGCATATAAATCAAACATTTTTTACTGAAAATAAATCTTAAAGAAATTTACTTTGAGCAACTTTGTTGTGCTGTATTCTTATCATTTGTTAAAATAAAAGCAAATTTGCAAACTAGCTAAATGGATGTATTTTTTTCTTTTTGCATAAGAAATTAAATCTCCATTGAATATTTGATGCCATAAGACATGGGGATATATCAGTGTCTCTCAGAGTTGGTGGATATTTTGCATTTCTCCTGGTTTTAACAGACCTATACTGCATTTTCCAGAAGCTGTTGTAAATTCTGTCCTAATCCCAAGCCAAAATTCACTTAGCATCTCTTCATAAATCTCAAGTCAACAACTCAAAACAAATTTAATAACCACATATTTTAACATAATACAACACAAAGACATGCTAACTTGATCCTTCCATGCTAAAAATTAAAAATATTTAAATCTTTATAATTTATGGTGAAACTATCATGTTTCTTTAAGAGCAGAAAAGCTTATATGCATAGAGTGAATGGTCTGAACCTCTAGGTTCAGTTCCACAGGAATGAGCAAGTTCTCTTCCTAACAAAGGGCTATTAGTCAACACCGCCTCTGACAGCAGGGAGGAGGGAGAAAACACATACAAGACCTGAGCCAGCTCCCACAGTGTCTCAAGGCAGCGATCAAAGAGGACCTATCCTGTAATTCTCCTGAAATATGCCAGAGACTTGCCCAGATATGTCTAAAGATGGCAAAACCAGAACCCCAGCCAAGCAAAAGAATACTAGTGTAACTGCTGCTTGCTTGACCAATTATGTTTGAGATGACCTACCTGTTCCTAGAGTCTTCTAGCCATACTTACAAGGACCTAGATTCTCCTCTTGGCCTTACTATTTTTCATAAGTGTTCCTCCCCAAGTGCTGGTTGTTTCTACAGAATGAACACGTTTTTGTTTTTACATACTATTTGAGTCTGGGGTCTTCCTCTAGGGATTCCTAGACCCTTACAAGCAAAAATGCTGTTATTGTGGCAAACATTAGCCTAGACTATGAGCCAAGGTGTTTAAGTAACATCCATTAAGGTTGTGTGGTGTGCTACCTCATGCGTTATAAAGTACTCATGCCCTGTGTTCAGAACCACAGTGTGCAAAAGCACATTATGCAACGTGGTACACACTGCAGAAATGCCTCAGATTCAGTGCACACTGAATTAATCTTACCCATTGCATATGCAAAAACTTTTTTGTTCTTGGCAAAATTTTGCAACCCCCACATTTAGTTCCATCATTCCATTTGAAGATAGGATCCACAGTTTAAGAGACTGATACACAATGTTAAGATAGGTGACTGAACAAAGGCTCCTTGGTTCAAAGCCCTATTTGCAGAGGATCAGAATTCTACTGCTCCCAGCACTCACATGAGACAGCTCATAGCTAACGCCAAGTAACACCATGGGAGCCAATGCACTATTTTTGACAATCAAGGATCCTCTAAGCTTCTAGAGGATAAGGAAATCAGAAATTATACTATGGGAAACAAGAAATTCTTATTTGTATGGGAAATGAAATTTGATGTCTAAATATAACTTTTCAAGTATGGTTATCTATAGTTAACACTACACAGGGTTTTCATATCTTTTTTATACTTCAGGCATCTGCTTTTAGAGGACAGGAGACTAATGCTGTTAGCTTCATAAATTTGATGTTTTGTGAGATGTTGCTATCAAGCAGTCCTACTGGGTACATCGGCAACAATGTAAACGTGAGAAACCTCTGGTGCTTGTTAATATCTCCCATGGAGAAGACATTGACTGACTCAAGACCTTTTAACTTCCCTCCAGGAAACTATTTTCACTCAGAATTGAGGTGTCAACGGTATATTTCAAATGGAACTATGGAAATAGTTAATGAACCTATTTGATGGCGTGGAGTTGAAATCCAAGTCAACTCCTCTCTTGCAACTTGGTAATTTAGTTAAGACTAATTTGTGGAAATTAGCAAGTGCCTTCATCCCTCTTAAAGCATGGCAGGAAGGTTAAACATAAAGAATGGTAAGTATACTTTGTCTTTTAGATTAAATCACAGTCAGCTCTTTGTGGCATGTGTATCACTATCTTATTTGTTACGGGAAGGGCCTGTACAATGGCATTCTAATAACTGGAGCATTACTTGTGAATTCTGTATTCTTCATACAAGAGTTAATTCTAGTATGTCTTTAAAATCCACCTCTGTAAACTTATACATTCTTAGAGCAAGGTCAGCAGTCTGGATACCAGTGAAGCTGTCAAGGCCATAGCAAAACTCATCTGTGATGATTCTAATACAGAAGCTTACTAAAAGAGTATTAAGGACTCCTCATGTTGATTAAACTGACTGTTGCTATGGTTATAGGAATTATTACATTAACTGCTGTAGTTGCTACAGCTGAACTGGTGATTCATAAAAAAATTCAAGTTTGTCATGCTAAGTTTGTTATGGACTGGCATAACCATTCTACAGGACTTTGTATTTAACAAAATAAAATCATGAGACAGTTAATGAAATAGCTGATTTGAGACAAAATGCAATACTAATAGAAGATCAGTTAGAAATGTTGATGGAACAGATAAAATAAAATGTGATTGGAATGTTACATCCTATTGTATTACACCTTTAAAGTTTGATAGTAGCAAGTATAGCTGGAAAGACACTAAGGTACATTTGATGAGTCACCCAAATTCTTCTCAAATGATTTATGATTTATAGTAAGAAATTAAGGAAATCTTTCCAAAAAGGTTCCCTCATATGACAGGAATGGATGCATGGAAAGCCTTGCAGATACGTTAGCCTCTCTTAATGCTGCACATCATCTTAATAAAATTCTTGTTCTAGCGACTGTCACCCTTGTTCTATCAATAATAACTTTATTTGACTTTAAAATGAGTTTTGGCTTATTTGCATAAGATGGTGAAATAACACAATAGAGAAAAGGCTGTTTTTACTGTAAGGCTGCATATCTTCAACATAATTAATTATAGTTTAAGCAAAGGAGGGAAAGATGGCAAGAGATTTCTCAGCGCCATTACACAGGGCTTGAATTCCAGAGTGATGACACCTAGGCTTTGAACTACCTTTGGTCTAAGTTAGGCATTTTTATCTGAGATGCTCTTTTGAAGCCATTACAGAGCCTTTGCATAATTTAGTCCTGGAGTACCCGGCAAACCAGGAGATCTCATGGCTGAGAATTGCTTAGGCAAATGTTTCCTTCAAACAAGAGATTTAAAAAATATATATATTTCTTCAAACAAGAGATAAGAGATTTGGGCATGCAGAAATTGACTTGCTAGAGGTGTGATTTACTTACAATAAAGTAAGTTTTTGCAAAACCAAGAGGGGTCAGTCCTTGGAGACTGATTCCCCTGCTGCTTTTCATAAGTCTGAATTACATTTTGGAGTGACCCTTTCTCTTCAACAAACCCACTCAAAACAGAATGCTGAAGGAGGGTTGTTAACTGGAAACAATGTGAGCTTTTGAAATCCCACAGCCCATTCCCTTGACACACCTCCTCCAACAAGGCCTCCTAATCTTTCCCACACAGCTCCACCAAATGGGAACCAAGCATTCAAATATACAAGCCTATGAAGGCCAATCTCACGCAAGCCACCACAGCATCTCACAGGAAGAAAATAAAATTAAGGACAAGAAAAAACAAAACAAATCTCTCTGGGCTCCAGCAAGTTGGCTCTGCAGGGAAAGGCACTGGTATATAGCAATTTTGTCTGAGCTGAAATCTCCATCTTGGAGGGAAACTTGTTAAGACACAGAATATACCATTGTTTGGTTTCTATTAATAAAAATATAATAAAAACTGTGTCTGGAGGAGAAAAAGGTTAATTTTACTTTATAGTTTTACTGTCTTTCCTGAGGAGACAGGGCAGGAACCTAGGGCCAGAATATTGCATCAGAAGCCATGGAGGAATGCTGCTTACTGGCTTGCTCTCCTGGGATTGCTCAGCCTGCTTTCTTACACAGGTCAGGACCACCTGCTCTGGGGTGGCTCCACCCACAATATGCATGATACAATTTGAGATCAATTTTGTTATTCTATATATATATTTCTACTCTTATTTAAAATATGTTTATATAACTCATTTAAAAATCATAATATATATTTAAAAAATACAAATTAGTAGTCATCTATGATAACCAAACTTATAATCATGTTAATTAAGTTTTTATAAGTATACAAAGATATATTTCAATTAAATAGTCTTCAAACACTTCAGAGATCTACAAAATATGACATTTAAAATATTTAATAACTTAAACTTTTCTAAATAATAAGACAAGCCTGCTCCTGGCAACAGCAATATACTTAAAAAAATAGACATCCAAAAAACTTCATATAAAATTAACTTTATTTATAACAGTTAGCCACTAAAAAACACTGTTCTTATATTAATGACTTAACACTATGCTATATAAACTAAACATACAAATTCCATAAAAATGATCTCTAAACTTTAGCAAAACAAGCCAAGATAGTCCTTCAAATTTCTACAAAAAAAATTGCTGAACATCCTTCAAGACACACACACACACACACATAAAACAACTGACAAGCTATGCCAGATTTTCTACATCACTAAAAGATATGTCAAAGACTCTAGACCTATAAACTAAAAATAAATGCCCCAATGTTACAAAAAAAACCCTTAAATAACTGTCCAGACAAACAAATGTCATCTCTATTATTTCTAAATTTTAACAGTTAATTATACTTTCTATTTACTTAATAATATTATATCCTTCTGTAGCCTTTAATATAGTTAAAAGTTTAATAATTATAAATATAGTTTTTCTTATAAAAAATATATTAAATATAAAATTCTAAACTCACAAAAATAAAATAAACAATAAAATATTTTCTTTAATTTTATTGAATGCAAATAAACTAAATATTTAGACTATAATTCTTACTTAAAAACTACTTTTTATATATAATTTTACTATGTTAAAATTAAAACCTTCCTTTTTAATTAGACCAAAAAAAAAAAAAAAAAGTGATGTGAGAATGTCTGTCTGTGTGCTGTGACTATCACTCTATAAATAAAGGAACTGTTCTAGCCTATGGTGAGCAATGTAGCAGAAGGCAGGAAATCAGAGACAGGAAGAAGGAGGGAGGAATCAGACAGAATTGATCCAGCAGCCAAAGAAGAACCATATAAGGAACCCACGTGAGCTATGGGCTGGGCCACATGGCCAGATAGATTAATGAAAATGAATTAAATTAAAATAAAAGAACTAGCTAACAATATGCCTGAGACATAGGCCAAACAAGATAAAATTAATATAAATGTCTGAATCATATTTAAAGAAAACAAAAACAAAAACAAAAACAAAAATGGCTGCAGGCAGGTCTGGGCCTCTGGCCCAGACGGAGTCAGGAATCTCATTTAACAAATCATGTTTTCCCTGGAAGAGATTCACACAAAAGGCAAAGGGACACTAGCTCATTCCAACATGTAGCTCTGGGAGACCTTGCCCTTTTCCCAATTCCCTCTGCCTTGATAAAAACCCTCACATTATAATCCTGAAGCTAGCTCCCAAGTTTTATTCCCTTATTTGGCCAGTCTTTCCTCTTGAGGCTGACTACCCAGGGCCAGCTATGAAGTATTGAAATTTGGCAATCAAAAGCCCGCCTTGGCTCACCTAATTAAGATGCCCAATTAAAATCAAACACTTTATTCTGACACAGACTTTCCCCTTGTACCCTTATAAACCAGTATTCTCCTAAGTGCCATGTCTGTCTCCTGTCTATCTAGAGGCAGCCCTTTGTCCCCCAGTACAAATGCCCTGTCCCCTTTCTCTTGTTCCCTTCCCCTTCTCCCTCATTCTTTCCTTCTCTGGGGTAAACAAATCTCCTTTGTGCTGAGAATTTGGCTTAAGAACTTGGTCTTGGAGGTCCTGAGCCTATACTTTCATTGTTAACAGACATCTGTCATCAAGCCTGATGTCCTGAATTTGATTGCAGGATTGCACATGGTAGAAGGAGACAAAGGAATCCTAAATGTTGTCCTATGACTTGCTGTACTCCATGGCTAGTGAACATATACCAAACACACACACACACACACACACACACACACACACACACACACACACACTATGCAAGTACATACTACACACATAACACACATACACACTACACATACACACATATATGTATACACAGACATACAGCATAAGCATACACCACACACATATAATATACACATGTATAAACCACACACAAACACAATGTTAATATCCAGATATAATCACCTCTTGGAGACTGTGAACACCTTTGTATTGTATGTCACTGTTTGTGTTTTACTCTTTTTTTTTTTTTTTTTTTTTTAAAACTTTATTTATTTACTTATTTGCCTTGGTGCTTGCCTGGAACTGGAACTACAGACAGTTGTTAGCTGCCATGTGGGTGCTGGGAATCAAACCCGGGTCCTCTGGAAGAGCAGACGGTGCTCTTAACCGCTGAGCCATCTCTCCAGCCCCTGTGTTTTACTCTTTAATCCTTTTGGGGAACCTACCACCCTGTTCCCAAATAAACACATGGAAACATTCTTTCTTATGATTGCCCAGCCTCTACTTGGCTTTTTATAGCCAGCTTTTCTTAAATTATTCTGTCTACCTTTTGCCTCTGGACTTTTATCTTTCTATTGCATGTGCCTCTCTTTAACTTCTTACTCTTTGGCTGGCTTTGTAGGCTGGCCCCTAATGTATTTTTTCCTTTGTCCCTTGCTCCTTGATCTTCTCTTCCCATATTTCTATTTTTATTTATTCTCTCTGCCTGCCAGCCGCACCTATTTCTCTCTCTTGCCCACCTATTGGCCATTCAGCTCTTTTTTTTTGACCAATTAGGTATTTTAGACATCCAAAGTAGCACAGCTTTGCAGAGTTAAACAAATGGAACATGAAAGAATGCAGCATATCTTTGTGTCATTAAGCAAATATTCTACAGCATAAATGAATATAACACATCTTAAATTAATATTCTACAAAATTGGGTCCAGGGGACATAGTAATCAACAAAGATGCTTTATCCTGTTTTCCAAGACTTCACAGTCTCTTTGTAGGTAGAAATGACAGAAAGAAAGATAGTTTGTGCTGTTTAATGGTAACAGTGTTAAACAGGAAATAATTGAGGGTAAATTCTGGAAGGGCGGTGCTGTTTCAGAAAGCAGGTAGCAAGGTTCTGGCTAGTAGAAAGTCATTCTAAAAGAGTGATGAAGCCAGTGCCAAAATCCTGAGGTGAGCAAGTTTCTGGTGTGTTCAAAGAATTTGAAGGTAGAGCAGATAACACACAGCAGAGAGAACAAGGAGCATGAAGTGTATCTAACGCCAGAAAAGGGCAGGTAGATGGAGTACGTCATGTAGAGCCTCATGACTCACTGAAAGGAACCAGTATTTCACTCTGAGTGAGATGGAGATGATAGGAAGGTTTGAGCTAAGAGGTGACTTATACTAATTTACATATGAGGTATGTAACTCTGGATTTAAGACTGCGAACAGACCAAAAACATCAGCGAAAAGAGTTAGGAAGATGGAACCAAGACCCAGGATGCTGGATGGACCTACAGTCTTCTTGGACCCAGTGATAAGAGTCAGATTGCAGATTTGTTTAAAAGCTAGTATAAGGGCTGGGGAGATCACACAGCAGATAAATCAGTTGCTATGGAAGCAAGAGGACATTTGCTCTGATCCATAGCATCCTCACCATCCTGCTGGGCATGGCTACAGGCTTGTTATCCCAGAGCTCAGGAGGAAACAGAGTAACTCCAGCTGAATGACTAGCCACACTAGCCAAATCCATAAACTCGCAGGTCACACACATGTGATTTCACATGCATATAAACATGCACACACACATCACACACCTACAGAAAAAAAAAGATGTTAGTTATAACTGAATACCAGATTTGAAATTTAGTTCAGGAGTGAGAAAACTCCCAGCATTTAGGGCCTAAGAACCAGTGACTGAAAGGAAGAGTCTGTGCAGTGGGCAGGCTACAGGGAAGAGAGGGAGTGCAGAGATCCAGGACACAAATCTGGGGAGATCCTGGAGCTTTTGGTGAACTGGAACCTGCTGGCAACCCACATTAGAGATAAGTGAAGTGAGGCTCAGACATGAGTCGTGCCCTCAGGAGGCAGGGCCTCTGCAAGTCCAGATGAAGCTCTCAGGCCTGAATCCTTCAGTCCAGACATTTCCAGAGACTTTACAACAGGAAATGAGCTAGATAACTTTGAACTTCCATTCTCTGTGAAGGCTCTGTGATCCTGGCTTCTTGGAGGAGCCAGAGTCTCTCTCATTTTCAAAGAATACATTGACTAGCTGAGGAGCCATGGCCAGGGATGCACACATCAATGAGTCTCTTAGAAGACCAGGGTGAGTAGTGGGAACAACAGAGTCCACCAACCATTTGAGTTGTGGGAACATAAGTGCTGGCCTGACTGCACTGAGGCACACTGTGGCAAACATGGGAACCCATCCTGAGAGCCAGGGCCCAGGCTCCAGCCCTGCTTGGAGAGTCTACAGGCCAGCTCTGGAGGGTGGAGGTGGCTGGATTCCCCTGTATGCTTCCCATGCCTTTCCTGTCATAGCCTGTCCTGCACCCTCCTCTCTCCTGTCTGACCAGAAGCTGCAGGAATAAAGGTCAGGAATGGGAAGATGTAGAATGGAAAGACCTGAGAGGATAAATAAATGAGACAAAACAGGGGCTGAGAGCAGCAGGTTTTGCATAAGCAGATTACTTAGGACAAGGAGCTTTATTAGGAAGTACAGCATCATCTGTACTAGGACCTGGAGGCAGGCCTGACCTCTGCCAGTACAAAGTGGTGATAACTGGGATAACCCTAAGAAATGTGCTCATAAGCACTTCCACATAAGCTAACTTGGGTCTGCCTGGGGTGCTGACAAGGGCAAAGTCCTGACACAAGATGACTTAGACCAGTGAGAGACCACCACCACCAGCCACAGATACCAGCAAATAAAGCCTTTTCCCCAGGCTGGGAAAAAGGTTTTCCCCTCCTTAATAAAATTGGACTTGCTTGTTTCAACTTGTCCCCAAAGACTATGTTATCTGTCTACCATCTTGCCCCAACACCAAGGGGAACTATCAGAACCTTGAGCAGAGAGGCAACCCCAATATCTGATCCAAAGCAGGCCTACCCCAACAGTGGGCGACAGCCAAGGTCAGCAGCGAGCTATGGCAGACAATGTGCAAAGAGAACACAGGATCCTCAGACACAGTTGCCTTAGGACTAATGACCATAACCCAGGGGAAAGTCAGGGCCCCAGAAGTTAAAACTTTAACTCTTCCAAGGCACTGGCTCTGGTGTCAGACAAATTTCACCAAGTCCACTCCTGGACAAGGACACAGTACTAATATTCCCTTCATTCTTTCAACCAGCAGGGCCTCTAGGAAAGTCTTGGGGAGTTCTAAGTCCCCCGCACTTGTTCATGTGGCTCTTTGTTTTTTCTGGGTAATTTATTTCTCCAGCTTAGTTGGCTCTGGATTGTTCCCCCTGTATGGTGCCCAGGGACAAAAGATTTCTAAATTTCTTCACAGGCTCTCATCTAACTCAAACTGAGCTCTTCAGTCCCCCTCTGTCCTGCCTCTCTTCCTGTCCTCTCTCACTCCTGTCCCTGTAATCCCAGCACCCTTTCCTCCATCCCAACCCTTGATTAGCATCCTCCAATCTCCCAGTGGTCCTGCTCCATGTCCTGTATCCATCCTACTGTTCCCACCCTCCATTCCTCAGATGTACATCTTCCCACTCCCCTCCCTCCATCACTTCCCTGAGCCTGAGCCAAGTCTTTACTGCTGTGGTTCTCCTCAGAGACCTAGATCTCCTGTCTGCTGCTAGTGGTGGGATCTGTGCCCTCCTCCAGATCAGCGCTGCTTCTGCACCAACAAACACAACACAACAAACACAAACTGGTCCAGAGGGCCAAAGACCAGACCAAGAAGAATTCAACAACAGCCAGGCATCTTCCTAAGGATGAACTTTTGGTTCCCTCCCTCTATGGCTCTTCCCCTTGGTCACTCCAGTCCTCCTTATTTTCATATTTCTATTTTTACCTTTAAAATTTTCACACAACTTCCTCCTGGATCAAATCACTGACATCACTGGGTCCACATTAGGACAACAGCCACCCTGGCTGGGGGCTTACTGGGTCCCCTGTCTTCAGTCTCATCTTACTCACGACAGCCCCTGTCTGCTAACAGTTTCCACAGGATTCTCCAGGAGTGAATGACAGCAATCACAGGATCCACCATGGCGGATCAAGTTAAAACTCTTTTCCTGGTTCATGAAGTCACATTAACCTACATCCACTTAATCCCTAGGAACAGAGCCTAGCTCCACCTCCATCACACACTCTATCACTACAGGAAACAGACAGCTAGAAAATACACCAGTCTTCTTTTTAATCTGTTTTCAGGATCAGATAATGATCTCAATGACCTAAAAAAGGAAACTTAGACAAGCTGGGGAAACTCAATTCAGAATAACCTGTTTGACAGGAAAGTCAATGCAGATATGAAGACATCCGCTGGCACCATTCAGCTGTGAAACTACAGAGAGCACATCTACTGATAACCCTTCCCTCCCAGAGTTTCCTCTTCTGCCCTAAAGCCCAAGCCTCCGCACCCGGACATATGGTCTCCATCCCCAAGAGAGGCTGGAGTTCTTCAGTTATTCTGATCAGAGGGCAATCTGTCCCTGTGCAGGTTGCTTTTTCTTTTATTTCCAGCTCTCTACTTCAATTTTAGACAAACACCCTTTTGCTGAGCACAAAGGGCTGGCAGAGACAAGGATCTACTGGTGTCTTGATTGGAGCAATCTCAGAAGGGAGACTGAAGTAAGACCAGGCAGGGCAAGCCACACAGCCAAGCATTATCTGAGGACTGTATCACTGTGGAAGCAGCTCTATCCAAGAATGAGAGCAGCACAGAGGAGTCTCATCAATAGGATCAACGGGTGTTGGACCCCACTCACAACAGGAGGAAGCAGACAGACCTGGAGCTGCAGTGGACCAAAGCCCAGGCAGAGAAGGACTCAATGCGAGGGAAATACACCAAGAACCCTAACTCACTACTGATGTGACATTATGTCACCACTGAGCCCTCCTGCCAGGGCTTCCATGGGCAAGCTAACCTCCTGTCAGAAGAATTCACAGGCCCCAGAGAACCTGGAACCAGAGATGCAGAAATCCCTAAATGAACCCTAACCCTAACCCTAACCCTAACCCTCTTCTATGGAAGTTCATTCTCAGGTTCCCAGTGGTCCTTGCAGGCCCTTGTAAGAAGAATTAGAATTCTGAAGCTGCATTAGTGGGGAGAGGCTGAGATTCAGAATGGCTCTGAAAGGGGTGAGCACGGGGTTCAAGCTAGTTCCTAAAAGGAACATGTGGTGACAATTGTGTTACAAGCCCAGAGTTTAGAGCTTGGCAGAGGCAGACTTCAGTCTACCACCCTGGAAAAGTCACTTTATAGCCCTCTACCTCCATATCTCCATTTAGGAAACAAGAGGAGGATAAAACCCATTTCCTTGGGCTGTGAGAATGAAGGAATAATCCATGTTGACTATTAAATAGTCTAATATTCAATACATGTTCAGGTATTCTAAGTACAAGCCCATCCAATTGACATTGCTCTTGTTATTATAGTTTGAAACCCTGTGGGACAGGAGCTCAGAGATACACATGAAAGATCTGAGGCTCACAGAGAAGACTGGTGACACCCACAGAGGACTAGTGTAGAACCAGGACAGATGTGTGAATTTCATGGTCCCAGAGCAAGACCTTTTCTCATCAAGAACTGAAGGCATAATTCTTCCCATGAGATGGTTAAGAAGCAATGAAGGTATTCAGGAAGAACCCCAGGCTTGCTCCCCTGGCTCCTACATGTGTCTTTCTGACAATCACACAACTATTTCCTTCCCAAAGTCCATTCTTCCTCATTTCAGGCTGGGATAGGGCAGGCAATTAACATGTCCTTAGCCAAGGCATCTCATCAGAATTACTCTGCTTAGTCCATGAATATCAGACACACTCACAGATGTGGAAGAAACCATTGTTAAAAGGAAATTTGTTCAGTGGTTGTGGTTTGCAGCTTGGGCATGCTTTGCTTTTTTCTTGTTTGTTTGTTTAGAGTCCACTAATGAGTGAGTACATCCCCTGCTTATCTTTCTGAGTTTGTGATACTTCCCTCAGGAGGATATTCTCCAAATTCATCCATTTGACTGCAAATTTTAGGATATCATTTTTTCTTACTGCTGAGTAGTATTCCATTGTGTAGATGTACCACAGTTTGTTAATCCATTCTTCAGTTGAGGGATGTCTAGGTTGTTGCCAGGTTCTTGCTATTGTGAATAATGCTGCTATGAACATAGTTGAGCTAATGCCACTGGAGTGTGACTTTGCATCTTTAGGGTATACACCCAGAAGTGGTATTGCTGGGTCCTTGGGGAGATTGCTTCTCAATTTTCTGAGAAACCGCCATATTGCATTCCAAAGTGGCTGAACAAGCTTATACTACCACCAACAATAGAGGAGTGTTCCCCTTGCTCCGCACCCTCTCCAGCATAGGCTGTCATCTGTGTCTTTTATCTTAGCCAATCTGACAGGTGTCAGGAGGTATCTCAAAGGTTTTTTGATTTGCATTTCTTTGATTGCTAAAGATGATGAGCACTTTTTCAAGTGCCTTTCGGCCATTTATAATTCTTCTGCTGAGAATTCCCTTTTTAGTTCTGAGCACCATTTTTTGATAGGGTTATTCAAGGTTTTGGGCTCTAGACTCTTGAGTTCTTTATATATCTTAGAGATCAATCCTCTATCACCTGTAGGGTTGGTGAAAATCTTTTCCCATTCTGTGAGGTGTTATTTTATCCTATTGACAGTGTCCTTGGCTTTATAGAAGTTTCTCAGCTTCAGGAGATCTCACTTATCGATTGTTGATCTTAGTGTCTGTGCCACTGGTGTTATATTTAGGAAGTGGTCACCTGTGCCAATTTGTAGAAGTGTATTTCCAACTTTCTTTTCTATCAAGTTCAGAGTGGCTGGGTTTATGTTGAGGTCTTTGATCCACTTGGATTTGAGTTTTGTGCAGGGTGACAGGCTTGGATCTATTTTCATTTTTCTACACACTACCATCCAGCTATGCCAACACCATTTGTTAAATATACTATCTTTTTTCCATTGAATATTTTGGGCCTCTTTGTCAAAGATCAGGTGTCCATAGGTTTTTTAGGTTAATGTCTGGATCCTTGATTCTACTCCATTGATCCACAAGTCTGTTTTTATGCCAGTACCAGGCTGTTTATATTACTGTAGCTCCATAGGATAACTTGAAGTCAGGGATGGTGATGCCTCCTAAGGTTCTTTTGTTGAGTAAAATTGTTTTGGCAATCCTGGCTTTCCTGTTATTCCAAATGAAATTGAGTATTGTTCTTTCAAGGTCCAAAAGATATTATGTTGGGATTTTGATAGGCAGTGCATCGAATCTGTAGATTGCTTTTGGTGGAATTGCCATTTTTACTATGTTGATCCTACCTATCCACGAACATGGGACAGCATTCCATTTTCTGATATCCTCTTCATGGGAGAAATAAAGAAAAAATCAATACTTCAGAGAATTCAATGAAAATTAGTGCACAACATAACCCAGACTTATGGGTCACTATGAAAGCAGTGCCAAGAGGAAAGTTTATAGTACCAAGTGTCTACATAAAGAATTTGAAGAATTATAACACTAGTGACTTATAGCACACCTCTAGAATTAAAAAGAAAACATACCTAGGAGAATCAGACCACAGAAAATAATCAAACTCCAGGCTAAATCAATAAAATATGAACAGTAGTAACAAAGAGAACAATAAAGAGAACCAATGAAACAAAGAGTTCCTTCTTTGAGAAAATCAACAACATAGCAAACCCTTATCCAAACTAACCAAAAGGCAGAAAGATGATACCCAAGTTAGCAAAGTCAGAAATTAAAAAGGGAAGATAGCAACAGACACTGAAGAAATTTGGAGAATCATCAAGTAATACTTCAAAAAAATCTTTACTCAACAAAATTTGAAACTCTAAAAGAAATGGACAGTTTTCTTGATAGGTACATATGCCAAAATAAAATCAAGACCAGATAAACAATTTAAATGGACCTTTAGTGCATAATGCTACCAGAATTTCAAACAAAAGCTAATACCAATATTTTTCTAATTATTTCAAACAATAGAAAAAGAAGAAGCATGGCCAAATTTTATTTATGAGGTTATAGTTACACTGTTATATAAATCACACAAAGATACAACAAATAAAAGAAATTTCAGACTAGATTCCCTCATGAATATTGATATAAAAATACTCAATGAAGTACCGGACACATAAAAAAACATCTACCATTATCAAGTAGGATTCATTCTAGAGATGCAGGGATGGTCCAACATACAAAAATCTGTCAATATAATCCACCATACACACAACTTGAAAGAAAGAAAAAAACCCACATGATCATCTCAATATATTCTAAAAAAAGCCTTTGACAAAATCCCACATTTGTTCATGGTAAAGGTCTTGGAAAGATCAGGGATACAAGAAACATTGCCTAAGCATAATAAAAGCAATATACAGCAATCTGAAAGCCAACATCAAATTAAATGAAGAGAAACTAAAAGCAATTCTAATAAAATCAGTAACAAGAAAAGGCTGTAAACTCTCTCCATATCTACTCAGTATAGTCCTGGAAGTTATAGCTAGAGAAATAAGACAACAAAAGAGCATCAAAGGGATGCAAAGTAGAAAGAAAGAAGACAAACTTTTTGAGATTGGTAGATTATACAATAATATATGTAACTTATCCCAAAAATTTTACCAGAGAGTCCCTACAGCTGACAAACATTTGAGTAATGTGGCAAGATATAAGATTAACTTAAAAGATCAGTAGCCATTTTATATACAAGTGATAAATGGGCTGAGAAAGAAATCAGTGGACCAATACACTTGATAATAGCCACAAAAATTATAAAATATTTGAGGTAATGCTAACCAAGAAAAGAAAGAAATATATGACAAGAACTTTAAATCTTTAAGAAAAAAATTGAGGAGGATATTAAAAAATGAAAAGATCTCTCATGCTCATGGATAGGTAGGATTGACATAATAAAAATGGCTATCTTACCAAAAGCAAATCTGCAGATTCAATGTAATCCCCATACACACCCCAACACAATTCTTCACAGACCTCAAAAGTACAATACTAAACTTCATATGGATAAACAAAAGACCCAGGATTACCAAAGCAATCCTGTAAAATAAAGGAGCTTCTGGAGACATCATCTCCCTGACTTCAAGCTCTACTATAGAACTATAGTACACATACCTTGGAATGGTCATAAAAACAGACATGTGGATCTGCTGTAGGATAATGATCTTGTACACTGTAATGATTTGCCACTTGTATTGGTTTAATAAGAATTCTGATTGACCAGTAACCAGACAGGAAATATAGACAGGGTAACCAGACAAGGAGAATTGATGGAGTAGGAAAGGCAGAGAAACAGTCACTAATCAAGAGGAAGCAGGATGAGGATACCTTCCTAAGAAAAGTTACCAAACCACGTGGCTAACCATAGATAATAATTATGGGTTAATTTATATGAAAGAACTAGTTAGTAATATGTTTGAGCTACTAGTCCAGAATTTACTATAATATTAAGTCAACTATTTGGGAAGTGGCTGCTAGGTGTTGGTGAGATGTTGGCAAGACAGAAACTTCCAACCCTAACCCTAACCCTAGCCCTAACCCTAAGTAAAGACCTTGACATTAATCTACACACCTATGAACATCTTATTTTTGACCACCCAAAAGCCAAAAATATACATTGGTGGGGGGAAAATCTTTAACAGATGGTGTTGATATAACTGAATGTTAACATGTAGAAGAATGGAAATAGATCCATATCCAATACCCTATACAAAACTCAAGTCCAAATGAATCATAGACCTCAACATAAATCCAATGACACTTAACCTAATAGAAAAGAAAGAATACATTGGCACAGGAGACTACTTCCTGAATATAACACAAGTAACACAGACACTGAGATAGACAATTAATAAATGGGACCTCCAGAAACTGAAAAACTTTTGTAAGGCAAAAGATATATTCAATAAGACAAAACAGCCTCCAGAATGGAAAAAGATCTTAACTAACCCTATATCTTACAGAGAGCTAATCCTCAAAATATATAAAGAACACAGAAATTAGACATCAAAATACCAAACAATCTAATTAAAAATAGATCTAAACAGAATTATCAACAGAAAAATCTCAAGTGGCTGAAAGATATTTGAGAAATTGCTCAATATCCTTAGTCATCAGAGAATGCAAATCAAAATGAGATACCATCTTACACTTGTCAGAACAGCCAAGATCAAAACCACCAATGACATCTTATGTTAAAAAAATGTGGAGCAAGGAGAACACTCCTGCATTGCTGCTACTTTGGAAATCAATATGGCCAAAAATAGAGAACCAATCTATCTCAAGATCTAACTATACCACTCTTGGACAAATATCCAAAGGATGATCAATCATACCACAAGAACACATGTGCAACTATTTTCATAGCAGCATTATTTGTAATATCCAGAGCATAGATGCCATTCACCTGAAGAATAGATAAGGAAAATGTGGTATATTTACATAAAGCAGTATTATTCTGCTGTAAAAAAAAATTATGTCATGAAATTTGTAGGCAAATGGATGGAAGTATAAAAAATCATTCTGAGTGAGGTAACCCCAGCCAAGAAAGACAGACATGGCATGCACTCACTCACAAATGGACAGTAGGAGTAAAATATAGGATAACCACCCTATAATCTACAGGCTCAGAAAGGCTAAATAACAAGGAGGCCCAAAGAGGGATGCATGAATTTCCCTGGGAGGGGGAAATAGAAGAGATCTCCTGGGTAAAATGAGGGCAGGAGAGAGAGTATGGTGCTATAGAAACTTGAGGAGAAAGAATGGGCAGGCTGGGTGCAAGGGATGGATTGGAGGCAGGATGAAGTGGGAATTACAAAAGAGAGGTCCTGATAGGGTATCATTTTGAAGTTAGGAATAAAAATCTGATGCCAGGAAAACCCCCAGGGATCTACAAGGTTGACCCCAGCTGAGACTCCTAGCAATGGTGGAGAGGGTACCTGAACAGGTCATCTACTATGATCAGATTGCTGACTACCTTAATTGTCATCAGAGATACTCTGTTTAGTAACTGATAAAGAGAAATGTGGAAAACCACATCCAAGCAGTGAGATGAGTTCTGGGAGTCTTGCTGAGAAAAATGGGGAGGGATTGTAGGACCCAGGGGGTCATGAGAGAGGAACCCACAGAGACAGCTAATCTGAGTTTGTGGGAGCTCATAAACCCTGGATTAACAGTTAGGAAGCCTCCATAAGACCTACTGAGGCCTTCTACATATGTATGACAGTTGTATAGCTTGGTCTCTTTGTAAAGCTCCTAGCAGTGAGATCAAAACCTGTCCCTGACACTTATGTGACTTTTTGAAACTTGCTCCACATACTGGATTGCCTTGCCCAGCCTTGAAACAGTGGGAGGAGCTAGGTTCTGCCTCAACTTGATGTGCCTTGCTTTGCTCAAGCCCATAGGAGGCCTGCCCCTTTCTGAATGGAGACAGAGGAGGAATGGAAGGGAGGGGTAGATGGGAAGCTGGTAGAGGGAATTTAGAGGAGAGGATGGATGCGATACTAGGAGGAGAGGAAGGAAGAGGAAACTACTCTCAGAGTATAAAACACATTTTAAAAATGATATTTAAGCAAAATAAAATAAACTGTTTAAAACACCCCTACCTTCCTCCCTAGGATGCCACTTAGTAACTGTTAGATACAATTTCAAGTATGTACCTCAGCCCCCGTGGAGTTTGTCAGACTCTTCTTTCTGGTGGACAGTTTATCCACTGAAGTTTTAGATTAAACACTAAGAATAATTAAGGAGTTAAAAAGAGGATTACACACTAGTTATGGTCAGAATCCTAAGATCCCAGAAAGTGTGCTATTAATGCAAGAAGAATCAGAACCACTGGAAAGCTTAAACTACATGAGATGGTACCCATCACTGGGGGACAGAAGCTCAGAGACACACACTGAGGAGTTGAGGTGTAGGGAAGATTGGAGACTCACACTTAGGATTAGATAACACCAGACAAGTGTGTGAAGTCTCTGGTCCCAGTATCTGGTCCCTACATGTATCCCACTACCGACCAAGGCTCCTCACAACTAATGAGCTCAGGTTATAAACAGTGGAGACGAATCCCAAAGTCAGGTAAGGGGCTTGTTAAGTGAGGGGAACACCGCAAGTCTGGGTTTAGGAGTAAACATAAGCACAGCTGTGAGTTGGGGATGGAGCATGGGCATCTAGTATACATAGATGGTGGTTCCTCAGAGGTGAGCTTTCACAGAATGGGGATCTGGGACAGACAACATAAACTGAAGATCAAAGGAGCCATGGAGCAAAGTTAGGAGTTACAGACTAAAAATGATACCTCTGGTATCTGCAGTGATGAAGGTAGATTTGACACATGAAGAAACTGGAACCCATGAGGGTCAGCAGTGACCCCTGTCCAAAGGACACTCAGTGTTCAGCTCAAAATATGAGTGGGTTCTGAAATTCCCGGAGTCATAAAGGTCCTGATAATCCAAGATGCCTTCCATTGAGATGGACCTCAAAGAGAAGGAAACTCCAGCCTCAGATTCAGTCTGATTTCTCTAACTTCAAGATATGCAGCCTATACCCTTGCCTCTTGCTCTCTCAAGCATCAAAGTAGCCGCCTCTCTCCAGTACACAAGGTCTAAAGAGAGATGTTTGCATGCCCTAGCTCAAAGCCCATAGAGACAATTGCAGAGCTGAAGTTTTAACAGTGGGAGCCTGGGAAAGGATTTCCTCCTCATTCATCCTGTGGATGCTCTGTGAAAGTCCTTCCCACACCTAACCCTTCTCTTTCACTTCTAAGTCCATTCTTGCCCAACCCCACATTAAGACTTAAAAATAAAGACTACAGAGTCAGAACCCATTGCCCCTAGTTGTCACCTTGACAACATTTAATGTGTGTCATGGGAACAAGTGACTCAAAAGACTGTGCCTCACTTTCGTTACCCGGGCATTGACACTGCTCACTTTTGCTCTATTGCCATCTCTCCAACATGTGCAGATGTTGCATACTCACACTGCACCAAGTAGGCCCTTAGCATATGCAGATTACGGAAGACTCCAGTGATGCTATTGTAACAAAGATTACATTCATGTCTCTTTTCCTCACGAAGATTCCTCGTAGGTTCCCCAAAGCTCTTTGTTTCCTCACTATTTTCAGTTCCCAAGCTGTTACGTTAAAACTATTCCACTTCATCCAGAACTCCCATGCTCAAATTTCGTTGTGTACCAGAACTGTGTTTTAAAGACTCTCACCTTCCTCCATAGGATTCCACATAGTAACTGTCAGCTGTTTTTACAAATATGAACTTCACACCCCTCTCCACAAGAAGTACGTCAGATGTTCTTTGTCTGACAGACAGTTTATCTACCTTGAAACACTGAAAAACATCATAAGCTTCAAAAATAATATTACTACTTGATCATGGTCATGATCCTAAAATCCCAAAATATGGGAAATTAAAGCAGGAAGAATGAGATCAAGGCAAGTGTGAACTACACATAAGATGCTATCTATTGTTGTAGAACAAAAGGACAGAAACATACATGAGGAACTTGAGTCTCAGAATACTGGAGATTCACACTTAGAACTAGAGCAGATCAGCATAGGTGTGTGAATTTCCTGGTGTCAATGCAGACCCATGTCCTGGCAGCATGTACTTTAAGCACCATTTTCCCCTTGATACTGTGCAGAAGGTATTAGGGTAAGCAGTCAAGACCCCAGCCTTACTACCATGACTCCTGCAGCTGCTTGCTTGACAATCACACAGTCTCTTTCCATGACGCTTACTTTGTCATTTCCAGGCTCAACAATAACACCCTATATGTATCCCACTACACATCAATGCTCTTCACAATTCCTGAATTTGGGTCATAAACAGTGGAGACAAATTCCCAAGTCAGGTAAGAAGCATGTTAAGTGAAATATCATTAATTTGCATTCAGGACCAAATATAAGCAGAGCTATCAGTGTATGGGAAATTGACATCTAGAATACATAGTTGGTGGTTACATACAGGTGAACCTTCACCTGTATGGGAACCTGGGACAGGCAACTTAGATGGATGGTAAGAGGAGCCATGGAGGAATGTTAAAAGTCACAAATTAGTAAAGATGTTTCTAGCCTGTGCAGTGGTGAAGCTGCATTTGAGCCATGCACCTTCATATGTGCATTAAACTAGAACCCAAGGTGCTCAACAGTGAGCCCAGCCCAAATGGCAACCCAAGTTTAACAAAAAGTATGAATGGGTTCTGAAATCCCAGGGGTCATGCAGGTCCAGATATTCTAACAAGTTTTCTTACCTTCTGGTAGATACAACAAGAGGGAGGCTCTTGACTCAGCTTCAGCCTAACTTCCTTTATTTCAACTTATGTAGGCTATACCCATTCCTATGTCCTTCTCAATTATTAAGATAGCCACCTCTCTCCAGTGTACAGAGTCTAGAGGGAGAGGTTAGCATCTCTTAGCTCACAGTCCATAGAGACAGTTGCAGGGCTGGGATCTAGAACAGTGTGAGCCTGGGAAAAGATTTCCTCTTCATTCATCCTGCTGCTACCCTGTGAAAGTCCTTCCCACACCTAACCCTTCTCTTTCCCTTCTGAGTCCATTCTTACCCAACCCCACATTAAGACTTAAAAATAAAGACCACAGAGTCAGAACCCAATGCCCCTAGTTGTCACCTTGGAAACATTTAATGTGTGTCATGGGAAAAGCCATTCCACAGACTGGGTGTCACTTTTATCACCTGAGCATTCACACTGCTATTCTTTGCTCTGTTCCCATCTCTCCAACATGTCATATCTCACATTTTCAAGCTGCACACAAGAAGGATCTTTCACATTGGGATTAAGGAAAGCTCCAGTGATGATATTGTAGCAGAGATTACAATGTTCATGTCTCTTTTCTTCACAAAGGTTTTTCTTAGACTCCCATAAATATTCTTCTCTTGTTTCTTTTCCTATTTCCAGGTTCCAATGTTTTTGAATAAAAGAATTCTACTCCATTCAGAACTTCCATGCTCAAATTTCATTGCATATAAAAGCTGTGTTTTAAAGACTGTCAATTTTTCTAGAATGCTACTTAGAAACTGTCAGTTATTATTTAATATATACTTCATTCCCAAGGAGTTTGTCAGAATCTGTGTAATGAATGATTTATGTACCTAGAAGTTTTAGATCATACACTAAGAAAAATCATAACATGCTATCATGATAGACTTCTAAGTAGTGATGAACATATTACTGTAATCCCAAACTTGTGAAATTTATTTAAGAAGAATGTGAGCTCAAGGTAAGATGCTACCTATCCATGTGGGATACAAACTCAGAGACCTATATGTGAGACATGAGACTCATAGTAGAATAGAGGCTCACACAGGACTAAAGTACATCATGACAGGTATGTGAGCTTCATGGTACCACTCAGGACCACTTTTCTGCAGCACAAGTATGATCATCATTTTCAGCATGAGACTGTGCAGAGAAACATGTAGGACTCCAGCCTAGCTACCCCGATTCCTACCGCTTCTTATCTAACAATCACTTCAACACTATCTCTTACCATGGACCTTTCTTCCCCAATTCAAGGCTCATCAATCATAAACTATAAGGATCCCACTACCATCCAAGGCTCCTCACAACTACTGAACTCAGGACATGGACTTTGGCGACCAAATCCAACATCAGATATGGGGCTTATTATGTGTTCACTTGAGGAGTCTGTATTAAGAACCAATCATAAGCAAGCTGTTGGCTGGGGAGGGGACTTTGGTCCACAGAGATGATAGTTCTTCACAAATGAGCCTCCACCTGCATGGGGACCTCGGACAGGCAACTTAAAGAGAATGTCAGAGGAATCACAGGAAGTGATAAGTGTCACAGACTAAAAATGAGTCAGTGCTGAAGTTTCATTTGACACATTAAGAAACTGGCACCCATGGGGGTCAGTAGTGAACCTAGCTGAAATGGCAACCAGAGTTTAGCTGAAAATGTAAGTGGGTCCTGTAATCCCAGGGTTCATGCAGGTCCTGAAGTCCAAGAAGGACTCCTCCTTTGAAAAAGAGAAGAAGGAGATGGAAGGCTCCTGCCTCAGCTTCAGGCTGGCTTTCCTTATTTCAATTTATACAGGCCACAGCCCTGCCTCTTCCTTTTCTCAAGTTCCGTAGAGTTCAACTGTCTCCACTGCACAAGAGAGAGAGAGAGAGAGAGAGAGAGAGAGAGAGAGAGAGAGAGAGAGAGAGAGAGAGAGAAGAGAGAGAAAGATTGATTAGATTAGCTTGTCTTAGCTCAGAGCAAATAGATAGGGCTGGAATATAAAGCAATGGGGGCCTGAGAAATGATGTAATCCTTCTGCACATTGTCACTATGCCTTGAAAGTCCTGCCAACACCTAATCTATATCATCCATATCCTTCTCTCAATTCCATGAAGACCATAATCAAAAACCAGTTTCCCTAGACGTAACTTTGATTTTGTAGAATGTATGTTGTGGAAAAAAAAAATGTATCCACAGACTGTCTCACTTTCATTACCTGGACATTGACACTGCTCAACTTTGCTCTGCTATCCTCTCTTCAACATGTGCAGATCTCACATCTTTACTCTGCACATAAGAAGGCACTTGCACACGGGCCTTAGGGAGACTCAGATGGTGATATTGTAGCACAAACTATACTGTTCACGTCTCAATTCTCCACAAAGTCCTCCTGGGCTCCCACAAAAATCCTTTTCTCATTTCTTTTCCTCCATATTTCCAGTTTCCAAGTTGTTCCATTAAAACTATTCCACTCCATCCAGAACACCCATGCTCAAATTTCATTGTGCACCAAAACTGTGTTTTAAAGACTCCCACTTTCCTCCATAGGATGTCACTCAGTATCTGCCAGCTGTGATTTAAAATATGTAGTTCACCCCAAAGATATCAGATGCTCTTTGACAGTTTATTTACCTTGAATTTTTGGATAAAATACTAAGAAACATCATAAGGCTTCAAAAATAAAATTATTAACTGGTCATGGTAATGTTTCTAAAATCTCAGAATGGGAGAAATTAGTACATGACTGAGGCATGCTTGAACTAAAGAAGAAGATCTTACCTATCTCTGTGGGACAGAAAGTCAGAGACCCATATAAGTAGTTGAGTCTCAGAGAAGAATGGAGACTCACACTTAGAAATAGGGTATATTAGCATTGTATGGGAACTTCATGGGTCCTCTGCAGGTCTGTTTCCCTCCAGCATTGTTTTAGAATTACTCTCTATGAGGCGGTGAGGAAGGATATGAGTGTAAGCAGGTAGGTGTCCATCCTCACTGCCCTGACTCCCACTGCTTCTTCCCTGACAATCAAACATCACTGTCTCTTCCCATGGCCCTTACTTTATCATTTCCAGGCTCAAAAATAACACCCTACATGTATCCCACTACCCACCAAGGCTCCTCACAACTACTGAGCTCAGGGCATAAACAATGGAGACAAATTCTGAAGACAGGTAAGGGGCTTGTTAAGTGGGAATTTGACAAATCCAGATTTAGAACCAAATATAAGCTGAGATGTCAGCTGGAGATGGGTCATCAACAACTGATCTCATAGATGGTAATTCTCACACGTGAGCTTTCGTCTATATGGGGACCTGGGTCAGGCAACAGACATGGAAGGCAGAGGAGCCATGAAGGAAGGTCAAGAGTTACACACAAGTAATGATACCTCTGGCCTTTGCAATGCTGACATTGCAATTGACACATAAAAAACGGGATCCCATGGAGGTCAGCAATGAGCTCAGTGATAATGGTACTCATAGTTCAGCCTAAAAATATGAGCGAGTTTTGAAATTCCAGGAACATGCAGGTCCTGAAATTCCAAGAAAGTCTTCCCCTAAGATAGACTCCAAGGTTAGGCAAGGGTCCTGACTCAGATTCAGCTCGACTTCCCTTATTTGGACTTAATGCTACACATCCTTTCCTTTGTCCCTCCCCAGCACCAAGGTAGCTACCTCTCTCCAATGTACAAGGTCTAGAGAGAAAAGTTGCCATGTTCTAGCTTGCAGCGGAGAGAGAAAATTTCAGGGCTGGAATCTAGAACAGTGGGAGCTTGGGAAAGGACCTCTTCCTCATTCATCCTGTTGATGCTCTGTGAAAGTCCTCCCCACATCCAACCCTTCTCTTTTCCTCCTAAGTCTATTCTTTTGGGGCCCTTGTTTTCTTTTTTAAGAATTTTTAAATTTATTTTACATACCAACCACAGATCCACCTCTCATCCCTCCCCCCGCTTGGCCCTCTGCCTTCTTCCCAGGACCATCCTCATCTCCTCTTCTCAAAAGGTAAGTCATGGGGAGTCACCAAAGCCTGGTACATTCAGTTGAGGCAGGTATACCCCCCCACCCTGCATCAAAGCTGTGCAAGATGTCCCTCCATAGATGGAGGCTCTAAAAAGCCAGCTCATGTAGCAGGGATAGCTCTTTATTCCACTGCCAGGGGCCCCTCAAACAAACCAAGCTACACAACTGTCCCGAATATAGAGAGGGTCTAGTCTAGTCCCATGCAAGATCCACAGCTGTCTATAGTTTGTGACTTCCGATCAGCTTGGTTAAGTCATCTCTGTAGATTTTCCCATCATGAACTTGACTCCCCTTGCTCAAATAATCCTTATCTATCTATCTATCTATCTATCTATCTATCTATCTATCTATCTATCTATTTATTTTAAAAAGTTATTTTCCATATCTACTACTGTTCCACCTCTCTTCCCTCCTCCCTGTCCCTCTCAGTTGTCCCTCAGCCCCCCCACCTTACCCCCCCCATCCATTCCCCAAGAAGGGCAAGGAGTCCCAAGGTGGGTCAGTTCAGTCTGGCATATCAAGTCTCAGTTTTATTTTCTGAGCATTGATGTTGTTCACCCTTTGCTCTGCTGTCACCTCTCCAAGATGCACAGATCTCACACCGTTAAGCTGAATACAAGAAGGATCTTGCACACAGGGCCTAGTGAAGTCTCCACTGATCACACTGCAGCACATTAGATTGTTCATGTCTCTTTCCCCACAAACCAGTATGCTTTTCTCATTTCTTTTCATCACTATTCCCACCTTCTATGTTGTTCCATTGAAACAATCCCATTCCGTCCAGAACTTTCATGTTCAAAATTGTTTATCAAAACTGTGTTTTAAACATTCTTAGCATCATCCTTAGGATGACACTTAATAACTGTCACTTATTATTTGTAATATGTACATGAGCTTTCAAAATGTTTTGCAGAATCGCTCTGACTGATGGACACAATATCTACCTTAAAGTTTTGGATTAAATACTAAGAAATTATTGGGATTCAAATGTAAAATAACTATCTGGTCCAATGCATATTCCTATAATTCTGGCCCTTGTGAAATTAATATGGGAAGATTCTGAGAAAGAGACTACCCAGACCTACACAGTAAGACCTTACCTATTCCTGTAGAACAGAACCTCAGAGACTCACGTGAGGGAGGTGAGACATGGAGAGGAATGGGGGATCACCCAAAGTTCTCATGTAAATCAGAATGTGTGTGTGACCTTCATGGTCCTAGTGCAAGGTCATTTACCTGTACCATCATTCTCTCAATAAGACTGCATAGAAGGGTATGGAGCAAGCAGATAAGACCCCAGCCTTGCTGCCCTGACTCCCGCTGCTCCTTCCTTGACAATCATATAATCACTGTCTCCTCCCATGGCCCTTTCTTCATCATTTCCAGGCTCAACAACCACACAGTGCATGAATCCCACCACTTTCTAAGGCTCCTCATTACTACTGAGCTCAGGGCATGGACTTTGGAGACCAAATCCCACAATAGATATGGGGCTTCTTAAAAGGGACCCTGATGAGTCTGTATTCAGAACCAAACTTAAGCTGAGCTGTAAGGTTGGAAAGGGACTTCTAGTCCTCAGAGATGGTGGCTCCTCACAAGTAAGCCTCCACCTGTATGGGAACCTAGAACAAGCAACTTGAAGTCAGAGGGGTCATGGAAGAAAGTTAAGAGTCACAGACTAAAAATGATACCTCTGCCATCTGCAGTGCTGAAGTTGCATTTGACACATGATGAGACTAGAACTCATGGTGGTCAACAATGAGCCTATTCCAAATGTCATCCAGAGTTAAGCTCAAAATATGAGTGGGTTCTGAAATCACTGGGGTCTTTCAGGTTCTGAACTTCCAAGAAGGTCTCTTCCCTTGAAATGGACTCCAAGGATAGGGAAGATGTCTGCCTCAGCTTCAGACTGACTTCCTTTATTTCAACTTACACAGGCTACACCTTTGCCTGTTGCTCTTCTTAGCAACAAAGAATCTACCTCTCTAAAATGCACAAGATCTAGAGAGAGATTTTACCTTGTTCTGTCTCACAGCACATAAAGACAGACACAGGAATCTAGAACAATGGGAGCTGGAGAATGACTTTCCCTTTCTTCATGCAGCTGCTGCACTGTGATAGTCCTGCACATGCAAAACCCTTGAATTTCCCCTCAAAGTTCATTCTTAATCACCCACATAAAGCCTTAGAATGAAAATTAGAGTCGAAAGCAATTGCCCCTACTTGTCACCTTAGAATCATGTAATGCCTTAGAGAACGCCATTTCACAGACTGTGCCTCAGCTTCATTATCTGAGCAATGACACTGCTCACTGTTCATTTTCTCAGCTTCCTCTCCAACATGTGCAGATCTTCAAAGTACATAAGAGAAAGCCCTTGCATCTGGGAGACTCTATTGATGATGTAGCAGAGATTATTGTCCATATCTCTCCCCCATAAAGGTTCCTCCTAGGCTTCCAGCAGTATTTTTCTCTCATTTCTTTTCCTCACTATTCCCAGCTCCCAAGTTGCTCCATTAAAACAATTCCACACCATCCAGAACTTCTGCGCTCAAATTGTATTGTGCATCAAAACTGTGTTTTAAAGACTCTCGCCTTCCTCCATAGGATGCTATTTAGTAACTCTTAGCTATTGTTTAAAATATGTATTTCAGATCCCAACATGTTTGTCAGAATCTCTTTGTATGATGGACAATTTATCTACCTTGAGGTTTTAGATCTGAGATATATCATAAGCCTACAAAAATAAGATTACTAACTGGTGGAGGTCTTATTCCTACAATCCCACATCATGTGCAGTTAATGCAGGAAGAATCTGAGCTTGAGGCCAGTCTGTAGGACACATAGTATCTTGTCTATCTCTGTGGAACAAAATCTCACAGATATACGAGGGACTTGAGTCTCAGAGAAGACTGGAGACCCATACTTGGGACTAGAGTATGTAAGCATAGGTGTGTGAACTTCCTGATCCCAATGCAGACCCATGTCCCAGCAGCATGTGTGTTAGCATCATTCTTTCCATGAGGCTGTGCAGAAGAGTATAGGCTAAGCAGGTAGGATCCCAACCTTACTACCTTGATTCCTACCGATGCTTTCCTGACAATCATACAATTACAGCCTCTTCCCATGACACTTACTTTGTCATTTTTCAGGCTCAAAATGACACCTTACATGTACTCCAGTACCTGCCAAGTCTCCTCACAACTACTGAGCTCAGGCCATAGAGAGTGGAGACGAATCCCAAAGTCAGGTAAGGGGCTTGTTAAATGGCAACCTGATGAATCTGGATTCTAAACCAAAAATGAGCTGAGCTGTCCACTGGGTGGAACATCAACTCTCAAATACCCACCAGCTGCTTCCCAAATAATTGACTCAGAGGCTTAATATAAAAGTAACTGCTAGACCAGTAGCTCAAGCATACTAATCACTAGCTCTTACACTTAAATTAACCCTTAACTGTCATCTATGCTTAACCACGTGCCTTGGTACTTTTTCTCAGTCCAGAATTCTCATCTTGCTTCCTCTGTTTCCAGCTGGCAACTGTTTGTCTGTTTTTCCTCTTCCCAGAATTCTCCTAGACTGGTCAACCTGTCTACATTTTCTGCCTGACTACTGGCTAAGTAGTGTTTTATCAAGCCAATATGAGTGACAAATCTTTACAGTGTACAAGAGCATTATCCCACAACAGACCTCTGCAGTGCTGAAGGTGCATTTGACACATGAAAGACTGGACCCCATGAGGGTCAGCACTGAACCCAGTCCAAATGGCATCCAGAGTTCAGCACAAAATATGAGTGGGTTCTGACTTTGCAGGGGTCATGTAGGTCCTGAAGTTCCAATAAGGTCTCTTCCCTTGAGATGGACTCTAAGGAGAGGGAAGGTTTATGCCTCTGCTTCAGCCTGATTCCTTATTTCAACTTATGCAGGCTACACCCTTGCCTTTGGTCTTCCCAGGTATCAAAGTAGTCAACTCTCTCCATTGCTCAGAGTCTAGAGAGAGAGGTGAACTTGTCTTAGCTTATGGCCCGTGTTGGACAGAAGTACAGAGACACGCTTGAGGGAGATGAAGCTCAGAGAAGTCAGAGAAGGCTGGAGATTCACACTTAGGACAAGAATATATCAGTATAGGTGTGTGAATTTCATGGTCCCAATGCAGGACCATTTTCCTGCAACATCTGTAAGAAGACATCATTCTCTCTATGAGACTGTGCAGAGGGTATAGGGTAAGCGGGTAGGATTCCATCCTTACTACCCTGACTCCTATTGCTGGTCCTCTGACAATAACACACCATTGTCTCTCCATGACTCTTTCTTCATCATTTCCAGGCTCAACAACCACACCTTACACATATCCTGCTATCCGCCGAGGCTTCTCACAACTACTGAGCTCAGGGCATAAAAAGTGGAGACGAATTTCAAAGTCAAGTAAGGGACTTATTGAATGGAAATCTAATAAGTCTGAATTTAGAACAAAAGCTGAGCTGTCTGCTGGGGAGGATGGGACACTGACATCTAGTCTACATAGATGGTGATTCTTCACAGGTGAGCCTCTACCTCTACGGGGACCTGGGACAGACACCTTAAATGGAAGGCAGAGGAGCCATGAAGGAAGGTTAAGAGTCACAGACTAGTAATGATGCTTCTGGCCTCTGTGGTGCTGAAGTTGCATTTGATACATGAAGAAACTGGAACCCGTGGAGGTCATGAGTTAGCCTAGTCATAATGGCACTAGAGTTTAGTTCAAAATATAAATAGGTTCTAAAATCTCTGGCATTACACAAGTCCTCAAGTTTCAATAAGGTTTCTTCTTTGAGACTGATCAAAAATAGAGGAAAGGCTTCTGTCTCATCTTCAGCCTAACTTCCCTTATTTCAGCTTATGCAGGCTACACCTTTGCCTCTTTTTATTTTCAAGTATGAAAGTAGCCACATGTCTCCAGTGCACAAGTGTTAGAGAGAAAGGTTAACTTGTCCTGTCTCACAGCCCATAGAGATAATTGGAAGGCTAGGATCTAGTCCAGTAGAAGCCTGGGAAAGGATCTTCTCCTCACTCATGCTACTCTAAAAATTCTTCCCACACATAACCCTTTTCTTTCCTTTCTAAGTTCATTTTTACCCAATCTCTATTAGGACTTTTGTGGACATACTCCCATATTTAATTTCAGAATCTGTGAAATTAAAGGACATGGAGTGGTAGTGTCTGCTCTCATGTTCAGCCTGAACTGCACAGTAGGTTCCTACTATCCCTGTGGGGGGATAAAAAGTTCACACAACCACTGTCTCTTCCCATAGCCCATTCGTTATCATTTTCAGGCTCAAGAAGCTCATTCTATGTTGATCCTGCTATCCTTCAAGGCTCCTCCCAACTACTGAGCTCACGCCACATACAGCATACACGAATTCCAAAATCAGGTAAGTGACTTTTTTTACAGGAACCTGAGGATTATGGATTCAGAACCAAACTTAAACTAAGCTGTAAACTGGAGCTGGTACTTCTAGTCTGCAGAGATGGTGGTTTTTCACCTATATGACAGACCACAGAAATGCAAGATCATAAGAGCCATGGAAGACCGTTAGGGTTTATAGACTAGAAACGATGCCTCTGGGCTCGGTAGTGCTGTAGTTGCATTTGACAAAGAAGGGAACAGGAACCCATGGAGGTTAGCAGTGAGCCCAGCCCATCTGGCACCTGAGTTCACCTCATAATATGAATGCAGTCTAGAATCCTTGGTTCCTGCAGGTCCTGCAGTTCCAAGAAAGTCTCTTCTCTTGAGATGGATTCCAAGTATAGGGTAGGCTCCTGCCTCGGCCTCAGACTGTTTCTTCTACTGACTTCTCTTATTTCAGCTTAGTCAGGCCACACCCTTGCTTCTTGTTCTTTTCAGGCATCAAAGTAGCCACCGCTGTCCAGTGCACAGGGTCTAGAGAGAGGTTACTTGTCATATTACTATGACATGAGTAACTTAAAATTTTGGCCACATATTAAGAATTTATACCTTCATGGCTGAAATTTAATAAGTATAAGATATTGATTTAGCTGTCACATTGTGCTTAACTGTAAAACAAAAGGAAATGAATACTGTTTCTCAGATCATCATTCCTTCTTATTTGTCCAGGACACCAGCCCTTGGGATGGTGCCACCTACAATTAGATGGGCCTTCCTACCTCAGTTTCCCTAACCTATTCCTCCCAATGACATTTCTGTTGGGTGCCTTTTTTCTCCGGTGACATAGACAATACTAGCCATCATGTCATCTCATAGGATCATTGTAATATTTAAAAATGTAAGGGTCTGAAGCACAGTGGGTATTGGGGAACTGGCTGTTTCTTCTCTGTTCTTCATCACTGGGAAAGCCCTACTCACACATTCATAAGCCTTTTCAGGATCAAATCCACATCATTCTTCCAGGACAATAAGCACTCAGTTTTCTAATATCAGAGGGTGTGCCTGGGGCCTGAGAACCTTCTCTTAACCCCTAACACAGAAATTAGGAAGCCCCTGGGCCAAGGTGGCCTCCAGTTAATCATTTAAATTTACTGCTCAGGTGAGATGAGCGCCTTAAAGTGACACAAATACATGAGGGAAGACTTAGTCACTGGTGGCACAGTGCCAGCATGGCACCTGGGACCTGGAGAGCCCTAGAGAGCAGCCTACAGACCCTGCCCTGGAGTCTCACTGTTGGGCTTATCACTGCTCCCAGGAGGTCCTTGGAATTAAGGGCAAAAGTCTTTTCCAGCACAAGAACACAGCTAACTTTCTGAACAGTAAACAGATAAAACAATCCATTACTCACTTTTCCAACTAGCTGAGGGATTACTAGGGGTTTGCTGACCATCCCACTCATGTCAAGCTCTATATCCAGAGCTTCCCTTGCATCTCATACTTAAATCTCAAGCACTCTTGAGAGAGAAACTGATATTGTCCCACTGTGGGGACAAGAAGAGCGAGGCTGGAGAAGTGAAGACTCCCAGACTGCGTGCATTCAGTCTTCACTGCCATGATTCACACTTAATGCCTCTGTCTTCCTCTGTCTGGCACCAGGACAATGAGGATGCTCACACCAAGTCAGGGAAGTACAGGCTCTGGGTGCCAAGGGCCTGACCTGGAGTAATACTGCCTCTGTGCTAGCTAGGAGATGCCACCTTGGAAATCTGAGCTCCACTAAAGGGAAAGCCTTCCTTCTGCTGACAGCTCGCAGTAAAGGTGTGGAATCCAGGGCCTTCAAATATGGCTCAGACTGAAAGGTATCGACTGACTTAATCAGTCTCACTACTCCCATTCAAAATAGGAAGGAGGAAGGAAACAGGAAGAACTGGAAGTGTCTTGTAGAAACATACAGATGCAGAACCATCCATGGGATGCGGTAACTTTACAGCAAGTGTGAGGCTGTGCAGACTAAAGAGCTGCTGTAACTAAACAGCTCCTTGGATCCTGGCAGGAGGGTGATGGAACTGGGTTCTGTATTAGATATTAGCAGCAGAGAAAGGGCCAGATGAAGAAAAAGACACTTTCCATTGATTCTAAGTCCTGATGGGGTGTCTCTCTGAGACTTGAACAATGTCACATCCAACAGCAGCTTCACAGTAAATGCTCAATCTACATGGCATGACTTACAACACACCAAGAGGAAAGGAGGGAAACTGAGTAAAAGACATGATGGTTAATACTGCAAGCTTTGTGGGTCTGCAGACACAGTCTCAAAGATTAACAGACAACAGAACATTAGGTGTAGGCATTCTGTTGTCAATGGATCAATTGGAACTGTGTATCTCACCAGTCAACTTAAAGGGTATGACTTATGTAAAGGTATCCATCTGAATCACACATGAACACTAAGCTACACAACCATAACATATATGGAACTGTTCACTGCAGAACTAGCTTGTAGACATGAATTCTATTAGACTGTTTATATAATGGAAAGTTCTTCTTTCTTCCTCAACTATTACAGGTATTCAGGTTTGTTATCCATAGTCACTAAAATATGGAGTACATTATTCCAGGACCTCTGGCTTTCAAAGACTTGATGAAATAATCAGCTGTTATTCTGATGTAATTGTCTTTATATATGACTTGTTTTGATTTTTGTTTGTTTTTCTTCTAGCTTTAACTACCCTCTATTTGTTCTACAATATGTTATGGGATGTTTCTTTTCTGGTTCTTCCTATCTGATATTCTGTATGCTTCTTATATCTGCATTGGTTTATCTTTTCTATTTGGGGAAAGTGTTTTTTTTCATATTTATTTATTTATTGTGTGTACAATATATACATTATATACATGCACAGGCACTCGTGTGTAAAGGTCAGAGGACAATTGCAGGAGTCAGGTCTCACCTTGTAGATCTTGGGGATTGAACTTCAGGGCCTTTATTTCTGAACTGTCACCGTGGTCTGTTCACAGGTACCCTTAATGTGAACCTGGTGATTTAAAGTTCTTGATTGGTGTGATTTTGTGGGGTGTGCTGGATCATGTAAATGACACCCCTTTTTCAGATCAAGATAGGACCCATGTGAGATTGAAACTGTTTCTAGCAAGTTCTTCTGTTTAAGCTGCTATTGATGATCTAATGTCAAAAAGCAAGATTCTGGTATTCTTTTTGAAAATGCGAATACTTTCTATCTGCTTTTTTAATCTCTCTGACCAGATTTTCACTGAATTAATGGAATTCTAATGTCACCAGCCCAGATCTTTTTTGCTGAAGGTTGCATATTTTCTGCAATTAACTCACTGAGACCTATAGAGCCTACAGCTTTATTATTATTATTATTAACAAAGAAGTCACACTTTCTATCCTTATATATCCTTATTCAAGATCTCTTCCCCCTCCCACCATATCAGGTCATTCTTTCTTCTCCACAACTCCCCATCCCCTCCCTGGGCAGGCAGCAGGCAGTCCCATGTTCCCACTGTCCCAATATTGCTTAGTTCAGTCTCCACTCCTGGCAGATCCAGTTTTCTCCCCCCTCCCTCAAGGGATCCAAGGAGTCAGTCCAAGGTGTTTCTGATCCCAAGCTGTTCAGTGGTTGTGGTTTGCAGCTTGGGCATGCTTTGCTTTTTTTCTTGTTTGTTTGTTTGTTTAGAGTCCACTAATGAGTGAGGCATTCATCTTTGTCCCAAAGGCCTAGAGTCTCTGGCATATCTTACCATAAATGGTCTTCCAACATAGGTCACTTACACACGCATTAAACCTTAGAAAGCTTTAAAAGGGTTGTAGACCACAGAAATGGAGCCAAAAATAGCTTCAGAGTTGTTTCTTTCAAATAGGCCATGGTACAGAGACAACTTGGCATGGCATGTGAGCTTGAGCTACAAAATGTTGAGTTTTTGGAGTGCAGCTTACTCTGAAACAAGGGTTGTTCCTGAAGTCTCATAAAAGAATTTATAGAAGCATAAGCTACTTATAACAGATTTAAGTACTCTTCTTCAGGCAAATAGGGAACAGAATCAAAGAAGGCTTTTTAGTAGCAACATTTTTTTTGGGAGAGCTCTGTTTGCTTCCGGACTCAGTGATAACATCAAAACACTTGTGAATCTTTTAAGAGGCCCTACTGCCAAATACTTAAATGGAGTTTGTGAGCAGCGGTATTCTATTTGGTGGCAGTGTGGATCCTAAAATTCCACAGACTGGTAATTGTGGATCCTGACAGTACCTCTGCTAAAAAGCTAAGCTCTACATGAAGCTAGACTAGGAGATGAGTGAAGCCTGCCAACTGCCCTATCCCAGCTTTTAACCCTAGCCATACTTTGGCAGATTAAAGGTGTGGTTAGAATCAGAAATTGATAAGAGAAAAGAGATACAGAGCAAAGACAGGTTAAAAAAACTCTAAATGGTTTACAATGTGTTAAAAATATACATATGTTTAAGAGAGAAAAGAAAAAGGATAGAGAAGGTTACTAAAAAAGAAATAGAGTAAAAAAATAATAAGCTACATAAAGATGGGAATTACAAAGAGTATCTGAATAATACATGTTATTGTCCTGTCTTTGTTTTTTTGTCTTTGTTTTTATCTTTTTTACTGAAAATGAAATACTAAAAGCTACTAAAGCTACTAAAAGACATTTAATTATAAATGCTGCTGGATTAATTCAACCTATATATTTTTAAAAGGAGTTGACTTAAAATTGAAATAAAAAGATATGCTGGTTTGGAGAAGAGGTTTTCTTTTCATTTCCACATAAAATGAGAGGCTGTGGATTTAATTCCAGTTAAAGAAAATAAAGTTTGATCAAAAAAGACTCCTTGAAAAATCTCTGATAGGAAGAGATGGCCATATCAGCTTCAAAGTTGCCAAATAAGATGATTCATTCTCAGGACCCCCAAAATATTGCCAGTGCCCCTCAACCAGCAAGAAGTAATAATAGAAAGCTATGCCCAAATTCCCAAAATATTGTATATAAATGTTTGTTTTTACTATAAAAGATGAATGCTCAAAGTCAATCTCTTTTTAAGAAAAAAGGGGGAAATGATATATAAATGATATAAAGATAGATTATTGAATCTACTTTGATCCAAGAACAACTGTTAATCTCTAAATACTTTACATTGATATAGATTTTGGTTTATCAATACAAATTTAAGGTCAATTTTGTTATATTGCATGTTTATTTCTATTCTTGTTTAAGGTAGTATATTTATGTAACTCATTAAAAAGTGTAATTTATAATTAAGAAATAAAGATTAACAATAATCTATAATAACCAAACTTATAGTCATATTAGTTGGATTTTTTAGGTATATAAAGATATATTTTAGTTAGATAGATAATCTTCAAACATTTCAAAGACCTACAGAATATGACATTTAAAATGTTTTAAGAATTTAGACTTTTCTAGACAGCAAGACATGTCTGCTGCTGGCAGCATCAATCTACTTAAACAGGATGATGGGCATTGAAGGAACTCCATGTGAAGTTTACTTTCTTAGTGGCAAAAGTTGTCCCGTATATAAGAAACAATGCTTACCTCAACTGCCTGACAGTATACTGTATAAACTAAACATGCAGGACTCAAAGGAAATGGCCTCTGAAACTTTGGCAGAACAAGCCAAGATGGTTCTTCAGGTTCCTGCTTTGCAGAGAAAACTACCAGACATTCTGAAGAACACAGGGAGAAGAAACTGAGGAACTATGCCAGAATGGGTGACACAGTCCTTCAAATTTCCTGCTTCACTGAAAGGTATGCCAGAGACTTTAAACCTTTAGGCTGTAGATTACAGAGAAATTCTGGGTGGATGTCCTAGTGTAGCCAGATGTCTTTGTCATTTCCAGAATTTGGAAGTTTCCTACAGTGTACTTCCTGTTTACTCAGATTATAATTATAGCCTTCTGTGGTCTTTGATGGAGTTGAAAATTAGATAGTTATTGTGGTACATCTACACAATGAAGTACTACTCAGAAGTAAGGAAAAATGATATACTAAAATTTGCAGGCAAATGGATAGATTTGAAGAATATCCTCCTGGGTGAGGTCTCACAAACCCAGAAAGATAAGCAGGGATGTACTCACTTATTAGTGGATTTTTAAGCAAAAATATTCTTTTTTTCATTGAAAGATGATAGGTGAATAAAGTGATTTAAAATACACATATACACAAAACAGAACAAAACAAGACTTCTGGTTGGTCTGTGGAATGATTGCTTAGCAGGAATTTGTGGTGGCCATAGTGCATCCATGGGCATTAGCTATGACTTACTGTGTTTTCTTTATCTATCGCTGAGCCTAACCTGTCTTGAGAAACTTTAGATTTTATTTTTTATATTTCATGTATTCTAGAGAAAAGAGAAGTTTTATTACTGTATGGTTTTTTGTTATCTATTTTGAATGTTTTGCTTTTTATATTATGTTTGGTATTGATTTTCAAAAAACAATAAAAAAGAATTAATATAAAAGCATAAAAGGTAAATTTGATATGAAATTTGGACTTATAAGGATAAGGTAGATTACAGAATATTTTCTATAATTTTGTTAAATACAAATAGACTACAGATTATAACTGTAATTCTTGCTTGATAGCTGTTTTGTTATATGTAGTTTTGCTATGTTGAAACTGAAACCTTCCTTTTTGAATAGACACAATGGGGGAAGTGATGTAGGTTGTCTTTCAATATGCTGTGACTTATCATTGGATAATGAAGGAACTGTTCTGGTCTATGACAAGATATCTTAGAAGCAGGCAGAAAATCTGAGCATAGATAAAGGGGAAGGAGGGTGGAGTCAGAAAGAGATGCTGTAAGCTATTACCAAGAGAGTAAGAAGTAAAGTAATTCAGGTAATCCATGAGCATGTGGCAAGACATAGATTAATAAAAATGAGTTAAGATGCTAAGAGCTAGCTGATAATATGTGAGCTATAGGTCAAACAGCATGTAATTAAGTCATTTTGGGGGGCTAAGCAGCTGCAAGTGGGTCAGGATCTTGGGGCTACACAGGCTAGAAACTCGAAACTCTTACATAGTGGCACTGGGATCTGTGGTGTGTCACACAGTATACCCTTTTCTCAAACAGCTTTCCTTGCAATGAGATTTTGGTCTGATTCCAGGCCTCTGGCTTCTGAAACATCATCAATAGTGGCACCTCACTGAAACTCCTCTTGGATATCCTGCTATTGTCTTGAGTCATGGAGATCCTGGGGCATGTTTCAGTAGGCTTTATGTGACATTTCAGGCCACTCAGATAAGTATGGCGCTGGCAGCACATTACCTTCAAGTGTTAACATGGCCTCAGGTAGTGGCCCAGACCACAGATTTTCTCACTGCCTTTGATCATAACCCAGGCCATGTATATCAATACATGCCCTGGTTGATGCAGGGCTGTGGGTCAGCCATGTCCTTCAGTGGCAGCAAGGCCTGGATATCACATGATCTCAAGTGGCTGTGCAGACCACTCATATCAGCCTGTTCCTTACCATCTTCAGTTCCACCCCTCTCCACATTGCATGGACCACTCTTCTTATCTTTCTCTACAATTCTTCTACCACATATTTGCTGATCTGCCCAGTTCTCATTTGGCACCTGGCATAGGCCTCTGGGTTCTTTCTACCATACCTGGGCATCAGCCTCTGCTGAACCCCATTTTTTAATTTGACTACTAAATTTTTGGTATCTAGTTTTTTGAGTTCTTTATAAAATTGAAATACTAGCCCTCTATCAGATGAAGAGTTGGTAAAAATATTTTTCTATTTTGCAGGCTACCTACCACTTTGACAAACTGATGGTATCCATTGCCTTATAGACATTTTTCAATGTCACGAAGTTTCATTTATTAACTATTGATTTTAGTGTCTGCACTATTGGTATTTTGTTCAGAAAGTGGTCTCTTGTGCCAGTGTGTTGAAGGCTATTCCTCACTTTCTCTTCTATTAGCTTTAGTGTATCTAGTTTTATATTGAGATCTTTGATCTTTTTCAACTTGATTTTTTTGCAGAATGATAAGAATGGATTTATTAACATTTTTCTATGTGAAGACATCCAGTTTGACAGGCATCATTTGTTGAAGATGCTGTCTTTCCTTCACTGTATATTTATGTTTATGTATTTTTCTTAAACATTAGATTTTGTATGTTTGTAAACTTACGTCTGGATCTTTAATTTGATTCTAGTGACCAACAGGTCTGCTTTTATGAAAATGCCATGCCATTTTTATTACGATAGCCCTGTAGTTCAACGTGAAATTGGGAATGGAAAGACCTCTAGCAGTTCTAATATTGTTCAGAATTATTTTAGCTATCCTGTTTTTTTTTTTTCCATATGAAGTTGAGAAGTGTCCTTTTAAGGTCTTTACAAAATTGTGTTGGAATTTTGATGGTGCTTGCATTGAATCTGTAGATTGCTTTTATAAGAGCCATTTTGAATGCATTAAACCTACTGATCCATGAGCTTAAGAGATCTTTCCGTTTTCTGATATCTTCTTCAATTTCTACTTTGTAAGCAAACTAAAACATTAAAAAACACATGATTATTTCATCATTTCATTTGATGCCAGAAGAGGTCTTTGACAAAATGCAACACTTCTTCATGATGAAAGCCCTGGAGACATTATGGATACAAGGAACATACCTAATTATAATAAAGGCAGTTTACAGAAAGCCTATAACCAACATCAACTTAAATGCAGAAAAATTCAAAGCAATTTCCTAAAATAAGAAACAAGACAATGTTATCCACTCTCTCCATACTTAGCCAATATAGTATTTGAAGACTTAGCTTGAGCAATAAGATGACTGAAGGAGATGAAGGCGATATAAGTTTGAAAGAAAGAATTTAAAATATCTTTATTTGCACATGTTTTGATAGTGTTCACAAGTAACTTTAAAATTTCTACTGGGATACTCATACAGTTGATAAACACTTTTATCAAAGTAACTGGATACAGAATTAATGCACAAAAATCAGTAGCCTCATATATACAAATGACAAATGGACTGTGAGACAAATCGGGGGAATAACACCTTAGCGTTAATATAAAATACCTGGAGGTAACTCTGCCAAGCAAGGAAAATACTTGTATAATAAAACCTTCAAGTCATTGAAGAAAGAAATTGAAGCCCCAACCCCATCCCAAACTCTGTAGAATAACACCTTCTGTAGTCTCCTCTTCCTCTTTCCTCTCATTCCCTTCAAATATCACAGTTATCTTCTCCAACGTTCCTTCCTTCAACTCATCCCAGTAGATCAGCCTTCAAAACAGCAGTCATTCATTTCTGTGAACATGACAGCTGACCAGGCCAGAGCAATAGATAGCACACTGATGACCTTCACTACTCCCTCCTCTCTTTTAAACCCAATCACCTATTCTTACCCCTACCTTTGTAACAGAGCACCTGCTGAAGGCTTCTTTTCCCCCTCTCACTACATCTCCCGTGGATCTGAGACCATACCCTTCCAATCTTTCTCTCCCTACTTGTTAATTTATCCCAGCCTCCAAATTCCAGCAGGTACCTTCTGATAACACAAGACTACTCCTGTGAGGGAAGCAGGGAGCCTGTCTATAGATTTTCCTTTTTTCTTCTGATCTTCCAGATTCAGTCCACCAGTAACATGCCCAGTGAAGCCAGTAATGTAGCAGACCTCTGGGGTGACCTCTTTTCACTGTTCCACCCCTCATTTCAAGGAAACTAAATCAGCAGATTCTTGTAGAACACCCTGATCTCCTCCCTCATCTGAACTCCTTCTGACTCAGCTTAAGTGTCAACTTCCAATGATCAGAAATACATTTTACTAGGAAACCCCAATGACCACACATATCAGGTCTATAACATTTCCTACCAGGCAACAAACAGCCATCAAATTCTTCTAAAATCCATAGAAGAAACATAAACTAGGGAACAAACTGCACACCCAAAGAAAAACAAATCTAGAAATCAGCAACTACATATATAAAAATTCCAATTCTGGATGACTAGATGTTAGCATAAAAACGCAGTTCATAACAGCCAGGATAATATGTCTCTCTCCAGTAGAGCCAGGTAATGATGGAGAATATGTCTCTACCATAACAGGCCCCAAATATTCCAACATAGTTAAATCATAAGAAAATATCTTAAAGCCTGTATAAAGATACTAGATGTCCTCAAAGAGGAAATTAATACTTTAAAGAATTCAGGAAAACACATTGTAAGAAAATAAACAAATCCCTTAAAAATTCAGGAAAACACGAATAGAAAGTGTAAAGAAATGAATAAAAATGCTGTTTAAGATCTCAACATGAAAATAGAATTAAAGAAAACCCAAACTGAGGGTGGAAAATGTTTAAGAAGCCTCCTTCCTTTTTTTGTTCATAAGACATTTATTTTTCAGATATTTCATAATCTCGTTTCCACTCCATGACCCTACTCCTGCTTGTATTATGGTGAATCAGATGCTTTGGAGGCTGGCCATTAGGCTTAAAAGCAAGCTGGACAAGGTTGAATAGACTTTCTGGTGCCACTGGGTGTTTACTGAGATGCTTTTTCCACATGAACATCTTGTTGAAGGCCAAGAGGGAACATCTGGGTTCCCAAGAGGTATACTGGAAAAGGTGTTATCAGAAAAACAACTCAGATGGCCACTGGTTTATAGATTTAGAAACTTGGGACCAAAGGAAAATTAGTAGAGTGAGGAATCAAATGAATGCTTGACCCTCAGATACTAAGATGTTATGATCTCATAGAGACACCTCCTGACTTCTCAAAGAGGTCCATGATCAGGTGAGGATGGGTCTCCTTAAGAGCTTGGTAGACTTGGTCTTTGTTGGCCCAGCTCCAGGACCTGCTGAGGCTGAAAAGCTTTCGTATCTTTTCTTGGTTGGTGGCCTCAGCCCGCACTGCCTCATACTGCTCTTCACTCAGCACCAAACCATGTAGTTTGTCCAAGAGAGAGTTCACTGATGCTACTCGGTTCACCAGATGCTCCCGATGCTGGTCCACAAAGTGTAGTGATGCAGCAGTATCTGGGGGAGGGGGAGTGAGACATACACTGAGTGAAAAAAGACTTCTCCAGGGTTAATCTATTGGCTGCACACTTCTTTTTTTTCACATTCTTCATCTGAACCCCTGGATATTTTCTTCCTTTTGGATGTCATCTGAAAAAGTATCTGCTCCCTTCCTGAGCCCAGTAATTAGCCTGACACTCTGCCTAACCAGAAGGAAGGGTTCATAGTGGGGTGTTCAGGTTGGGTGTGGGTGGAGTTATTGTCAAAGTGGGAAGCAGCAAGAGGCATGAGGGATGAGAGATGCATGCCTCTGCCTGGGCATGCATCTCATACCTGTCTTGGCAAGATTTGCAAAGCTAGGCTTCCTCCTTTCTCAATGTCCTCTCAAGTGTCAGATGATATATCAACAAAATACTATTGGTTTCTCTGGCCTCATATAGCTCTTAGTTACCTTTCTGGGCTATAGGGATCATGGGTGGAGTAGGTCTGAGATCTCCTGGAAGAAAAGAGAGATTTGTAATGTATTTGTAATGATGCCTGTCACCAATACTCAGTGCACTCTATGAAACTCCCACTCAGGCCTGAGATATTGAGAATGAACTACAGAAATTCTGATATAATTTGGAAGGTAAACATTTCCTTACTCACATAGAGCATCTAGGCATCAGGCCTATCATCACACAGAGAGAAGACATATGAATGGACAATAGACATTTTCCCACATGATTATAGCCTCAGTTTTATCCTGGACTGATTTTTTTTTTGTGGAGAACTAACCACTTCCCTGGATGCCTTAAATTATTTGACATTTAATTCTATGTAAAAAAAAAACCCTACTTTCCTGTTCTTATTTGACCTTGTACATTCACATTCCAGAAAACATGTCTTCTTGATTTGATGGCAGAATCAAGATGAAGTCAAACTGAACACATGGGAATAATGAGTTTATTTTAGCATCAAGTGAAGGAGGTTAATAGTTTGAGAAGACCCTAAGTTCTCTGTTCTCTAATAGTTTAGGGAAATCAGCCCAAGGATCCAGTATGTAGTATTGGAAGACCAGGTTGCATTTGAGTAAAAGAAGGATAATATTCCTTACACTCCATGACCATCTTAGTGCATCATGACTTGTAGATAAACCAGAGAATCTACTGAAGAAGTTTATTGAGTGACAATGACTTTAAAAAACAAAATATAAGATTGAGGACACAAAGGGGCATGATTATAAATGCTGGTGGCCTTTTCAGAGGTATAGCAGATGGCAATTAATACTCAAGTTGTCAGTCTGCCAAGAGAAAAATCTCTGATGGATCAACCTTGCTTAAAAGCAAGGCCAGGTAACTACAGACTCAAGAATGTATTTGGCTTCTGGTGTGTCCTAGATTGCTTGCTGCTACAATGTGTTTAATGTGAGAGTCCCCCACTACCCGTGTTATAGTGTGTTTAGCTCATGATTACATTTCAATCTAATGGGCATTCATCTGTGGATTGTCAGGAAGATGCTGTATAATTTCGACACAGTCAGGGACTATTGAATTCTAATAAGAAACATCTTCAAATCACAGCACAGATTCATGACTTAGGAAAACAAGTCTGGAGCCAAATTTGCTCAAATTCCTTTAATCTTTATGCTGAGAATTGTAGTTACTGGATTTGTTTACACCACTGAGTGATATCTCTTTAAAAATAACTTTAGATTAGACCAAGTGCCTTGCTAATGGTTTTTTAGATAAACATTCCCAATTTAGTTCAAGCAAGGACACATAGCTGTGCTATCTAGCTAGGCTGTAAATACAGAGACAAGCCAATTATTGCTAGCTGGCAAAATATTAATTTTTTGTTTCCATTAATGACCCCAAATTGTGAAAATAAATTCTGACTAGACAGAAGATTCTTGGACTTTGTAGTCCCAAATGAGGGCTTGAGGTGTTCTTGGATAATTAGAGCTCTTATATTGCCTCAAATAATTGGTTGGGATATATAAACTGAAAAAGTACGTGAGAGGATGGAGCAATGAGAAAGTACAACATGAGTGCAACAGCATGATGAGAATCAACACGAGAAAATAAAGAAGATTAACCATCATAATAATTGTATGTTTCCTTCCCCCAAAGCCCTCAGATAGAAAAATGCCTTAGCTTCAAAACACTGTGGCTCTTCTTTTGAGCCCTTCCTACAGCCTAGAAACTGGTCTCTTAGGCAAAATGAGTTAAGTCATTTCTAAGATTGCCTAAAGAATCAGTGCTAGAGTGAGATTCAAACCCTAGCCTGATGCTTAGAATGTCAGTTCTCTCGTGGCTCACTGAGGTCAACACAGAGAAAACTTTTTTCCTTGATCACATGTGTAGCCTGCTTCTAGCAGCTCAGGAGAAGAAGCCACCACTATATGAGGGTTGACAAAAGGTGGGCATTGCCAGAGTCACTGATAAGGGGAGCTTGGCTTTGGTATTGTGGGTGCTGGACTAAGAGTGTTACTTCACTCAAAACATTTTAGTGTTTGATTTTATCTTGTCCACATAAGCTTGAAAAATGGATAAATTACAATAGCCAGCAAATAAAATACAAGCAAAATAAAATACAAGTAAAAACACAAAATTTTAGGGAAGACAATCTAACAATTGAAATGAAAACACTCTACACACACACACACACACACACAGAGAGAGAGAGAGAGAGAGAGAGAGAGAGAGAGAGAGAGAGAGAGAGAGAGAGAGAGAGAGAGAGAGAGAGGAAGGTCTTAAAAGAAGAAGACATTCCCCTCAGGCTCATTGTTTGGAAAAATCAATATTGTGAAAATATCCACCCAATTAAAAGCTCACTATATACTCAGTGCAGTCCCAATCAAGATACCAGACACAGTCTTTCTACGTGCTGTGGGGAAAAATGTTGAAATACACGTAGAACCGTTAGAGACAAGGTAATTATGAACAAAAACAACTTTGTGGAAAGTTTCGTTACACTTGTTTTTAAACCAATATCAATTTCAAACCAAATCAGTCTGGAGCCTTTATATAAACTAGAAATACAACTACCATTACAACCCAGCCTTACTACTCCTGGTATTATATTCAAAGGAATATATATTCTGCTATGGAGACATTTACACAACAATACTTATGAAAGTTCTGTTCATAATAGCTAAAAAATGTCCATCAACAGTTAATTTGATAAATAAAATGTGGCATATATATATCATAGATTTTTTTCAGGTGTGAAAAAAATGACAATATTACAGATAGCTGTATACAATAGAAAAAATATAGATGATAAGCCAAGCCCAGAAAGAAAAGCACTTTCCACATGCAGTTTTTAATCCTGAGCCTTTAGTACTGGGGGTTTAATGTGGTATACCCATGGAAATTAAAAAACTAGAAATGGGCAGGACCTTATAGAGGAAATGAGGACAGCAGTGTATTGGTAAAATGGAGGTAGAGAGGGAATACTAGGGACAGAAATGTCCAAACTGCAAGAGGGGTGGGAGATGGAGGAAATAAGGGGGTGAGTAGACTGAGTTACTGAAAATGAAGACAGTATTTACAAATCACAATGAAACCTATTATTTATTAACCCAATACAAAAATCATAAAAGAGTTTGAATGCAAGACACAGGATACAGGACTGAGAAAACGGGGCTTAGGTTATGCAGCAGTTTGGATATGATAATGAGCATGTGTTTAAAGATTAGTTCTTCAGTAGTAATCAGAGCTGACTGGTCATGAGGACTGTGATTTTATGAATGAGCACATACACACATGCACTTATAACTACATGAGTACTGAGAATGGGAATTGGAAACTATATGAAAGTATATAGTTGGATGAATTGGGTCACTGGAGGCATGTCCTTGAATAGAGTATCTTGCATGGGCTCTTCCTTCTCCTCCTTCTCTTCTCTCCCTCTGCCCCTCTTCTTTTGTTCTCCTTCTCTTCCCCTCCCCTTTTCCTGCTCATCTTCTCCCCCTTGTTCCCACTCTAAATTTAAGCACCTGTTTGGGATCTAGCGAAAGCCACATAACTAATCTGGCTCTTTCATGACAGCAAGAATTAATGACAATGTACCTTTTCCCACTGATTGCCTTTCTACAAATTTTGGAGTGTCTGGACCTAAATTAATTTTACCTGGTTTCAGCAAAGCTTCCCAAATGAGATTCCTATGATTCTTGTCTCTGATTTGCAGCTTAATTCCTGAACCAAAGTGGCCAACATAGATCTCAGAGAAGAGCTGGGATTCCCCAGGGCTCCGGTAGCACAGCTCCAGTTCCTGGAGATAGATAGATAGATAGATAGATAGATAGATAGATAGATAGATAGAGACTATATGAGAAGCCTCTACTCATTTGAACAAGGGCTTTCACACCTCAACACTTTTTTGATCTTGCACACTACTTTAGCCACTGGCTGTCTTTTGCACTGAGATAACCCACAGTCTTTGAATGCATATCTTTAGTTATAAAGTTAGAACACTATGGAAGAGGACATAGAAAGAATGCAGTAGCAGAGGAGAATGCTTATGGACCCTGCTGGGACCCCCATCATGCTGTTTCTCTTCTCATCACTCTGGCAAAAAATGTGTCAGGAAGCAACTTGAGAACATGTTTATGTTGTTTATTTTCATAGTGGTGAGTGCATGGAAGCTGGGGTTCCAACCCTGGTAACAGGAGATGTGGCACAGCTTATATCTCAGAGGTTCAGGAATCCAAGTCTGGGGAGGAAACAGGACATGGCTATAACCCTCAAGGCCTGCCACTCGTGGCCTGCTTCTGATGGCCAGGCCTTACATATTGGTTTTATGTACTCCTTAAATACTATCAGTAACTGATGATCAAGTGTTTAAACATTTATAGCTGTAGTAATATTTAAAATTCAAATCACAATAAGTGTGAGCTCATACTAAAAGTCCTGCTCATGCATTTTTAAGTCAGGACTTGATGTCCATATTATGATGGACCCTTCTCTATGCCATGTTGAATCTAATTTCTCAATTCTCCTGGCCTCCAGCATTCCTAAGTGGTCCCTTAAATTGCTTTCCACTTAACTTTGATGTATTCTTGCTCATCCCAAATCCCAATTGTTTTCTCCCCAGCTTTAGTTTGCTGCAAAGCCTTGTAACCTATCCCACAGGTTTTCCAATCCTGACATCTGATCATGAAGGTAGCAGTCACCTGTATGCTCACCTTTGGGATGATTTCCAGCTTCTTGGAAGCAGACACTGTGTATCGGGAGCCAATATAAAGAGAGTCTACTGGGGGTGGCTTGTTTATTCGAACAAACTGAAACTTCATTTCTTCATCATCAATGGCCTAGGAAACATTGCAGACAGCAATTGAGCCTGATTCTGGACTACAAGATCAGGTCTGAATAAAGTGAGGTGGTCAGTGAGTACATTTGTGTGGGATAGGGGTGGTAACATCTACTGGTCACTCTTGTGCCTTGTGGTCTGCTACACAGACTGTTAGATTATTGTCTCCTGTTGGGTTCATTATAGGAACAGCGTGCCTGCCATAGAGGAAGGGTGTTAGCTATATGATGGGTATAGAGAATTCTCATCTTTCTGATGGGTGGAAAGAGACCATAGAAGACTGTGCAGAGATAAAGAGGTATTAAAGGCAGTTGGGGGAGACTCTGGTGTAAGGGGGCAATAATAGGGCAGAATCATAAACACCTGTGTTCTCTTTATAGAACTGCATCCGCACTCAGTGTTGACAATCTCTTTAAGGGGCTCCCAAATTGCATCTCAAGGTTTCAGCCCACCCTGCCTACACTTTTGTAGTCCTCAGTGTCACCTTTCGAATGGTGCAGTCATTGGGGATCAGGTAGAGATGAAGGGTGACTTCCTCAAGATTGATGTGATAGTAGATCAATGTGATGGCAGTGATGGGGATGAAGTGTCTCACAGCAGGGATCATTCTCAGCAGAACTCCCACTGGGGAGAAGCTTGGGTTTTCCAAGATTGTGTAGGTCTGCTCCACCTTGGCTGGCATTTCTAGGACCACTCCATGTTCTTGAAAGTGGGCCACATGTAAGCAGGAGATGTCCACCTTTCCCTCTGTAAAATAACAGATTCAAAAATGCATATTTAATCTTTCCATTGATCCATGGCTGGCTGGAAAATAGCACTAGAGGATATTGAATGACCATAGTGGTTTGAATGAAAATGGCCATCAAACTTAGAGCTGAAATCAATACAATTGAAACAAAAAGAACAATACAAAAAATCAACAAATCTAAGAGTTGGTTCTTTGAGAAAGTCAATAAGATAGATAAGCCCTTAGCCAAAATAATCAAAAAACAGAGAGAGGTGGGCTTTGAAGTCTTTAAAGCTCATTCTGTTTCCAGTTTTATTTCTCTCTTCTCTCTTTGACAATAGGGTGTAAGTTCTTAGCTACTGCTCTAGCACCATGCCCGACTGATTGCTGCCATGCTCCCTGCCATGATGGTCATGAACTCTAACTCCTTGAATCCTTCTCAAATCTTTCTCCTATAAGTTGCCTTGGTCATAAGTTCTTTTTAGCTGATACTTAATTTTTATGCTTATGTGAAAAACTGTGAACAAGAAAATTTTAAGTTTTATTAATTAACCCCAAGTGAGAATATAGCAGATCAATAAAAAACATTTCTATACTATTGATTCATCATGCCATTTGGTGAGTGTGACCTATTGTCAGTAGTGATCCATGTAGACTATACCTCATTGGAGCAGCCTTGGCTATGACCCTGTCTAGCTGCTGGAGAGCATTTACAGTGTACTAGAAGTTCATGATGATCTTATCCATGGGTGCTATAAGTAATACAGTCTCACAGACTACTGTCAGTGATTGGACACTCAGAGGGTTCTCTGAGGTGCCAATATCACCAGCCTCACTGTTTTTAGATTGGCAGTTTCTACCTATGTGTTTGTTGTAGGATGGAGTTTGCATTATGATAGAGAACTGAGAATACCTTTGTCTACTGAAGACAAGCTGGACATACCTATGAAATTATTAATGTCAAATGTGAGCTTGATAAAATATAAAATCAACTTTGATACAAGCCTCAGGAATGATAGAAGGAAATTATCTTAATTGAGTTAGTTTAAGAGTTAAGAGTTATCAAGTAATATGCCTGAGCCATAGGCCAAACAGAATATAATTATTGTAAATATTTGAGTCATTTTGGGGGGCTAAACAGCTGTGGGCAGGTTCAGATCTCAGGGCTAGTTTAGTTGAGAAACTTAATACTACATGATCCTGTGACTTTCCTTCCTATACATACTGTAGTTTCCTACACTGTACTAGAATCCACTTCTTTCAATATTCAAATGGGGTAATTGTCTGATCTGAGAGTGAGAGAAACAGAAAAGGTGGTGGACTCAGTGAAGGAGCTTGATTGGTGAATGGGGCAAGTGTTGTTGGAGACATCATGAGATCTGTGTGGACACACTTGACTGGCCTCAGACACATTAGAAAGGCATCATCTGGGTAGCAGTGCTCCTGTGTCAAAGCCTGGAACTCAGGATCTCTTGTATGTTTTTTGGGGTCACTATTGTTTATAGTTGTTTTGTGAGTTCTTTTCAACTGAGTTCCTAGTTTGTTTGTCTTCATGTTTTTCTTCTTGTGGGATTGCTATTAAAAAATAATATCTTTAACCTAGGGGATGCTTAAATGGTTTTTTATTTGTTTTTCTTCTACTGGCTGCAGCAGCCTGTGTTTCTGTTTTACTTCTTATAACTTCAGCTATCAGGTGTCCCCTCTTGTGGCTGCTCATCACCTTGATACCATGAACAAACACCATCTTCCTCTGCTGTGAGCTGGATTTTCTAGGAATCTATGGTGGGCCTACTGCTGTGCTCTTGAAGCAGGACAGAAAGTTGGTCTCAGTAGCCAGTTGTACAACACCTGGTTTCTTGTTATGGTTGCATTTTCTTTTCTTAAGCATAGTCTGACTGTGTAGTTTAGCCTGACCCTGAATTGTAAATTTTCTCACCTCAGCCTCTCAAGAGCAGTAGTTATAGCTTCCCTAAAATAATATCTTTCACTTAAATTTATTAAAATATCTTTTGAAGGAAACTTTGGAGATGACTGAGTTTGGGACACTTTTTGAGCTCTTTCTTTTCTTAGGACCTCCCCTTCTTTAGCTTTAGTTTTCAAATGGGATCTGGCAACTTCATTTTCTCCCTGCCTGTACTAGTATAATGATTCACTCACAGTGCTGGAAGACCCTGGGTACCAAATATCCCATGTTAATTTCCCTAGTCTTGCTTTGTAACAATCTCTTCAAATTGCTCATTTATTACTGGTTTCCTGCTGAGTCCTTAAGATATACGGTGTGTAAAGAACACTTAAGAAATCCCAGTTAATATTGCTATAGAGCATATCACTTTTCACTTAGGGAATTACCTTAGGTAAATGAAAAATAAGGTCATAATTCTGGGAAACATGTGATTTACAGAAGATACTTCAGACAAGAAAGGACGACAAAACATCTGTGTCCACATTCATAACCTGCTCTGCCTCACTGAGAAAGTCATAGACATCCTCATCACCCACCGTCCTACACTGTCCCATCTGATCTACTCCTCCCATTACCACCACCCCACTCCTATGCTTCCCTTGATTACCTTGGAGAGACACAAAATGAGGGAGGTACACAGCAGTCACAGCTCCCTGCTCAGCCTTGATGTCAAACAGAGGTCCAGCCACCTTGTAATTCTGCAGTGAGGGAGTCATGTTCAGGTGTTGGCTCCAGGCACAGAACCCAATCTCGATGATCACTGCCCTTTGTACCACAAAGGAGAGTCCTGTGTTGCAACAGTGGTAGGAACCAGGCATAGGGAATTGAACTCTAGAAGAGGGAGAGACAGACACAGTGAACACCAGCTCTGCTCATCTGCTGAGTGCAGAGCCAGTGCAGGGCTGGGGAGACAGCAGGGTTCACCAGATGGCTCTGAGTTCTGGTTCCTCTGCTGTCTCTGTGTGGATCCCTGACTAAGTCACCTAACCCCAAGTCTGTTTCCTCATCTGCACATAGGGACAATGCCAACACCATCTCTTAGACCTGTGAGTACTGAGTGATCTAGTACAAACCTACAGGTAACACACACCTAGAACAGTTAGATATGCCTGTGATAATGAAGTAGGTGTGTGTGTGTGTGTGTGTGTGTGTGTGTGTGTGTAAGTTCTGGGGATCAAACTAGGACCTTGTGTACAGTTGACAAGGACTCTACTACTAAGATACATCTTAAATTTTTAGTGTTTATATTCTTAAAGAGTATATTTTTCAAAAATATGAGTCTGTCTGCTAATATTAGGGATAAATCTTTCACCCTGAATCAATGCTTTACCAAGATCTTCAGTGGTTGTCTCAAGGATTTCTGTTTGGTGACATATGGGTGGACAAGTGTCAGTTTCTGTGGAAAGAAGTGAAAGTGACAGTTTCTGCAGTTTAGACCATGACTGTAACAATGTTGAAGGAGGGCGAGAGATTTTGGAAGACATCATGACTGTGAATACAGTCAGTCATCATGGATAGGACTATGGCCCTTGGAGATCAGGGCTGCTGTATTCACCTTTACATTCTCAGTTCCTCCAGGGTTTTTGGCACACAGTGGTTGTTAGTGAATCATGAGTGCAGAGACACCTAAGGAGTCTAAGGGAAACCTCAGAGACAGGAGAAACCAAATATAATGTAGGGAGGGGTTCTGTTTAAATCATGAATAAAATAACCAGTAGAAAAGCCATATTTCAGATCATGAGCAAAGTTGAGGACAGAGTGTTTTGACGGAAGCTCTGTTGATGTGGTAATGGTGTGCTGATTATGGAAGACTAGATCCCATCTTAACTATGGGGGATACATAGTGTAATGTCTGTGGGTGAAGTCACCTGATGTCCCGGACTCACAATACCGTGACAGTGATGACAATGGAGGAATGTGAGTAGTGTAAACAAACTGGGAGAAATGGTTGCTGGAGCTGAGTAAGTGGACAGGGAAGTTCTTGTGCTCTCTGGTTTTGTTAATGTTTGAAAATTTTGTGAGAAAGACCCATATTTTTATAACAGCCCACACTTTTTATTCCCTTCCTGACTTTTAGTCCTGCATGGGTGAGGGGAGGAGAAGACACAGTAGAGACTAGGTGAAAAGTGTGGAAAGTTTTCTAGGGAAATTCAGCCTTTTCCAGGCAGACTCACTCACCGGTACAGTTTCCTCTCTCTGTCAATCACCTCAGGGGCCACAGGCCCCGTTGGGCCCCAGAAGTCAGCTTCAGGCCCCAGGGGTTCCAAGAGCTTGTGTCCTAGCAAGACAGGAGAAGATGGATGGAAGGTCTTTAGTGGCACAAGTTGTGAGCAACACTTCTCTAGAAGGGGCCAGACAGTGGTCACTCTGTGCTGTCCAGACTTATCTCCCTGACTTTCCCCAGTAATCAACCATGGCTGAACTCTTTTCCAGGCTTTCCAGCCTAGGTCTTCTTAGGAAGTGTGTCTATAGTTTTCATCTTTGTTACCAAGGATATGTGCATGCTTTTCATTTATGTGTATGTATTTTGTTCTATTGTCTTTTTACTGTATTTTTTAACCAACCATTCCACCATAATACCTGCTTCTAAGTGAGCCATTGTGTTTTCTTTTTTCCTGGTCCATAAGGGTTGATTTTCCTAGCATGTCTCAAGTAGGTATGTTGAAAAGAAAAGAATGTTATGCAAAATCTAGATGAGTAAGAATAGAAAGGTGAGTCCCGGCCATGGCAGGTAGAATGAGACAGGGAGCCCTGGTGTAGAGTATGATGCAAGCTGCAGACTTGAGGAAGAGACATCAGCATTCCCTAAGGCAGGGAGAGAAAAAAGCAGTATTCCCTCTGGGTTTTAGGTGTGGAAGATCTTACAAGTAGTGGTTTTCTTGTTTGTGAGTTTGTGAAGAGCCTGAATTATTCCATGTCAGAGGCAGGGGGACAGAAATGATGACCTCTTCCAGAATATCTGTTGCAGATAAGGCTTTTATATATGACAGAAATGTTGAACCAATAAAACCTCAACAATATCTCTACCTCAACAAGATCTACCCAATGACAAAATTAGTTGACATGCTAATGTGAACTGGGGAGATCTCATAATGTCCCACTGCTAAATGAAGAGCCATCAGCATTAGCTGGTTAGCAAGCGATAAGAAAGTCTTCCCATAGAAGGGTTTCCTAATAGATTATCCAGTCATAGTGGTGAATCTGAAACATATCTGAGCAATATTAAATGATTCATCAGGTTGTATTTGTATGGACATATGTATACATATATAAATACATATATATTTGACAATAATATTTAGGAACAGGTCATGAGTTTAACTGGTTGAAAGAACAGGTTGGTAGGATGGGAGTTGTTAAAGTAGACAGACTGAGGGCTGGAGATGATGTAAATAGAAAGAAATAATAATCAACATTTTTGTTTATCATATAGTATAGATGTGCAATACACTGAGTCAGAAACTCATCACATACCTGACTGTACTTTCTGCTGCTTGAATGAAATCAGGGTATCACTCATTTCTTCTCCATCTGGGTTCTTATTAGGGACCATCACAGGTGGTTTCCTACAAACAGGAAAGTATTTTTTCCTCTCAGATGTCAGGAGAAACTGAGAAAACCAGTGCAGTTTACACAATATCCCTACATAAAATCCAACTTTTATGAATATGAACTCAGTCACATGCTTCTTCTCTGGGCCAGGACTCTATAAAGGTTCCCATCCTCCTGAACATCCATGCTGCCAGAACAGGGTCATCTCAACCCTGCCCCTTCTTTGCTCTAGTTTGAATGTGTTCTCCAATATTTACTCATTAGAGAGTTAATACCCAATGTCACAGCGCTTGAGCACAGAGGGTAGGACACAATGAGGTCCCGAGTACTCTGCTTTCATGAAGAGGTTAATATCATTACGGGAATAAATTCCTGGAGCTGGACAGGACTTGTCACAAAGCCACCTTGGCCTATAAACCCTCAGCCTTCCCAGGTGCACAATCAGATGGAACAGAAAGAAGGGCTTCTCTAGATGCAGGGTCCATGCCCTTGCCCTTCCCTGTATCCAGAAGTGTGAGAAATAATCTCAATTGTTTATGTTAAGTGCCCACTCTCAGAGATTGTGTTATAACTGCACAAAACAAACTAATAATCACTCACTCTGAATGTCAATCACCTAAACAGTGCCTCCTAAATCTCTCTCCTTTCTGTTCTCTACTCTTCCGTCAACATACCCCATACAAGGATGGAGTGAGCAGTGTCCTGAAACTCTGCAACATCCTCTGACAGGTATCCCTGCTTCTGATCTGGTACCTTCAAGTTCATTTTCGACATAGTAGCTGACCATAAAAAGTGGCTGAGGTGCTAGAATGCCTCTTATTTCCTTTGGAGAGAAGCAGAAGATTCTTAGCATGGTTTTTAGTTTTTTCTGTGGCCCTTGATCCTCTTTAGGCCCTTCTATGCCACCCTTTCCTGTTTAAATCTAGATCAATGGCTCTCAAATCACTATGTCCAAATGTCATTGAATATCCCTGCTAAATCAGCAAGTTCACTGAAAGAAGCTGCCCTGACAGAGATTTTGAGTTAGCAGGGATGGAGTGGAGCCTGAAAACCTGCAATTTTATGGAGCTCCCAGGTGATACTGAGCCAGAGCAGATGGTCTCAAACATGGTTTCCTATTCCGTAATAAGGCTACTCTCTTTGCCTCCTTTTCCTCTACCTCTGTCTGAAATTTTCTTCTTGACTCAGCCCATATTTCTCATATTTGAGAGCTCCCCTCAGCTTTAGATGAAGCCAGACAGACCAACACTGCACTTATAGGTTTCCAACCTTTAATTCCATGGACTATGGGACAAGTATTCCCTTACTTCTGGACTGAGATAACAAATGTTGGGTCATGTCTTCTTTATTCACTGATGTGCCCTCAGATCTCAAAACAGTGTATGATGCACAGTGAGTCTTGCACCAATGTTCATTCAATGAATGAATGACCCTCCTCTGTCTATAGAACCTTCTGTTTCACATGTGACATGGAACTAGGAACCAAAGTCTTTGGATTCATGGTTACAAGGTGAAATTAACTAAGTTGGGAGAATATGGGCCTTCAGCACAGCCCCTGGGAGTTGAACATGACATTCCTGCCCTGAGGCTCTATAACCCATAGTATACTGTGTGTGTGTGTTCATGTATGTAGTGTGCATATACTCCTGTGTGCATGTGCCTGTCTGAGAATTAGAGTTGGGACAGGGATACACATAGTAATTTTTGTTTTCTAAGAGATTATCTGCATCTTTCTGACATGTGGTTTCTGCTTTCATTTTCCAGGGGTTTGGGTTTACTTGCTGTGCCCAGAGGACTCACCACTAACTCACTTTTGACATTCTGTTTCTGATGGAAGAAATTATCTAGGCAAGTTATATGATTCTATTTTTGCTAAATAAAGAATGCAACCTTTCTAATAAACATAACATTTCCTCACTTTGGTTGCTGTCATTCCTGGTTTCTTTCTGGCTCTCGTCTGTCATTCCTATCATGTCAGGACATTTTTCTACCCTTCTCAGTTCTGAAGCAGCCACATATAGACTAGGTTGACCAGAAAGAGTTTTGAGTTCCCCACTTACCATGTGCTGCAGATGAGCAACTGTGGATTCTCTGCCTCCAGGGCCCTGAGCTCTGACATCATCTGATCACTGAGAGGGGCCAGGTCCAGCCTGCAAGCACAAGAGGGGGCTGTTTCTTCTGGGATCCACCATAGAATCATGAGGCATCAGGGTCCAGGATCCTGGGCTCTGTTGTCTATAGATGGAACCAGTGAGGAGCCTTATTAAGGCTTATTCTTGAACCAAAACCAGGACAATGGATGGAAAGCAGCAGGAAGAACTGAGTAAAATATATCCATGACACAGTCTTTGTGTGTTTGTGATTATATTCCTAGGGTCTGGATCATTGCTTGGCACACAACATTCCTGATATGGATGCATGCACGAATGATTAAATGATTGAGACATTGGAGCAAGGCAAATCTGGGAGTCTGTTATGATAACAGCTTTACTATGTATGATTGCACTACGCCCACCTACCTACCTGATATTATCTTTGCTTTAACTTATGTACATTTTATGTTATTATAATCCACAAGGTGGGTATGACATCCTATTCCATAGATAAGGAAACTGAGAGCAAACATTTTTAGAGAAGAAATTGATTTGCAATGTCCCACGGCATAACATAGCTGGTCAGGAGTCCCTTTCTTTTCTTTGTCTTGTCACCTAGTAATGGTCTTGTTTTGTTTTTCCTCTTGCCTCCTACCCAGAAGGGCATACTGGGGTCTTACTTACCTCAGGATTCTGAGGTTGCAGTCAGGATTCCTGAGCTCCTCACAGAGCAGACTCACACCATGGTCACCCAAGTCATTCAGTTGCAGGTCTAGCTCTGCCAGACTGAGGCTGTCCCTGAGCACTGAGGCCAGGTCCACACAGTGTCTGGATGTGAGGCCACAGTTGACAAGCCTGAATGGGAGATTCTTACCATTAGCTTCTCCAAGGCTCACTGCTCTTGGGAACTGAGCTCAGGCCTCCCTTTCTGAGCCCCAGCACACCATGTTAGCCATGCCTATATCTCTGGAGTACCTTTTCTAGTAGGGGTGGATAATTTCATATTTTCCACAGCTGAGGTGCAGGAGCAATGGAGTATGGTTTGGGGACCACTGCTCTACTGTGACTGAATAGCAGAGATCCATGAGGTTCAAGACAGCTCACTGGTATATTTCAAGAGCCATCTGAAGGAAAATTCACCAGCCATAATATAGATCATGGCTGACTTGTCATGTAAAATCTTAGTATGTGGGGAGCCCATAGAGTCGAAGGCTGGTTCCAGGGGCAGAGAGCAGGAGGAATTGGGGAATGTCATTCCCTGAGCCTGGAGCTTTCTTCCCTCCTGCCTCATTTAGCCTCTTCCTCTGTGCCCTGTGCTCCCCTCCAGACAATTCCCCAGGAAGTTTGCTCCACTGAAGACCTCATGGGCCTGTTGTTAGCAATGGTTAGTGGGGCTCTGATGTAGGAATGTCTTTCTGTATGCTATAAAATAAAGAAACTATTTTAGCTTATGGTAGACACCATAGGAGTAGGTGGATAAATAGGAGCATAGGTAGGAGGAGGGTAGAATCAGAAGAGATCAATCCAGCCTCACCAAGAATGAGCATGTAAAGGAAATAATAGGTAAGCCATGGGCCAAATGGCAGGACAGATTAATGGAAATGGGTTGAATTAAGATGAAAGAACTAGCTAGCAATGTGCCTGAGACATAGGCAAAGCAGGACACAATTAATATATGTGTCTTGTGTTTCTTTGGGACTTTGGGATTGCTGGTCCAGATGAGCAGTGGCAGCAGATCTGAACTGTGGGATTAGGCAGGCCAGAAACCTCATGTTACAGGGATCCTTGCTGGATTTCAGTCTCTCATGATCCCCAAGAACAGAATCCATTTGTTTATCATAACAAATCTGGTCTCTGTTACTGATGTGGTCAAGAACATTTGATAAATATTTGATAAATACTAAGCTTCACCCTAGACATAGTTTCCACCTTTACTCTCCCGCCATTCATCCCCATTTCAGGGGAGAACTCAGGCCAGACTCACCACAGTGTCCTTAAGTGACATTCATGGTATCTCAGTGTCCTATGAAGACTCCGCAGTGCATAGTAGCTCAGTGTGTTTCCACTTAGGTCCAGCTCCTCCAGGCTTCCTGAGACCTCAAGAGTGGAGAAGAGAATCTGCCAACTGGCGTTAGTGATTGGGGTCCACTTGGACCTGAGCGGGGAGAGAGAGAAAGAAAAGGACATGAGCTGTTTGAACTGTGTGTGCATGGTTTGAGGTGCACAGCCCAACATGCTGGGTTAGGTTTCTATTTTCCTGAGCACCAAGCCTCAATATGCTACCTCCAGGATTCACTAGCTCCTACATGCTCCTTTGCCCCAACATCTGGATCTTCTCCTCTGGGTGGTCCTCATCTACACTTTAGTACATCTACACTTTAGTGCTGTGTACTTGTTTGATATGCCTATTTCTGACTCGGTCCAACTATCCCACAGGGTGTAAACAGGTGGCTGGCTTCCTTTTTTAATCTATAGTGCCCAGAACAGGCCCGTGCACAAAGAAGGACCTTGATAATTTAGACAACCTGGGCTCCTTGCATGCTGGAGAGAGTCTGGTTCAGGAGCCAGGTGTTAGAGTTGCATCGATGCTTAGGGCCCCACTAGTTCCCCGTAGATGAGGGGGCAAAATGGCACTGAAAGCAACAATGCAGCCTCCAGGGACAGGATGAAACAAGCAAGTACTATTTTATTAAGGATAGGAGAGCTTTACGTACTCTTTAACCCAGATCCTCCTCGCAGCCAGGAAAAAGAGTCTTGACTTGCTGGTAACTGAGGCTGTGGTCAGTAGTCTCTCTGGTCTAGATTACCTTGTATCTGGACTCCACTCTCATCAAGCCCCCAAGCAGACCCAGATTGGCTTATGCAGAAGTGCTTAGAAGCATTTTTTAAAAAGATTTATTTATTTTAGTATTGTATTGTATTGTATTGTATTGTATTGTATTGTATTGTATTGTATTGTATTGTATTGTATTGTATTGTATTGTATTGTATTTATCATTGTTCTGTCCACATGTATGCCAGAAGGCCAGAAAAGGGCACCAGATCTCATTATAGATGGCCATGAGCCGCCATGTGGTTGTTGGGAATTGAACTCAAAACCTCTGGAAAAGCCAGTGCTCTTAACCTCTGAACCATCTCTCCAGCCCCAGAAGCATATGTTTTAAAGTACTAGTTACCACCAGTTTGTACTAGCTGAGGCCAGGCTGGTGTCCAGGCCCTGAAAAGCCTTTAGGACCCACCCATTTCTACATTTGCAGATCTCCTTGCCTTGTCTAACTTTTCCCTCTCAATTACTTTCTCTCCCTCTCTCATGGAGTTATCTTCAGTATGCCACTGTCCTTTGCAAGCAGGCTAGTGTTCCTAGTTTCTCTTGCCCTAACTGGTCTCTGTCTCTGTAATCAGAGTTCTTCTCAAGCTCCACAGCAGACCACTTCTACTTACAACATCTGCATCAATGCCATTCAAGGGTCACTTTTTTTTTCCTTCTTTATTTTGTATTTATCAAAAAAAAAAAACACAGTAAAAAGAATTTAAAATGTGGAAGAGTTAACAATAACTATACAGAGGATAAGAATGATAAGCATGGCTTATCAAGGGAAGAAATACAAATAAGATTGCTACACCTATATTTTCTTTGTGTTCATCTTTCCCTCTGAATTTTTTTTCCATCCCTGTATA